>SSNR01000144.1:226696-237992 GCA_006937965.1 Callopanchax toddi | reverse complement strand
GCTATAATACAGGACAGATAGTTTTTCCTATTTCATATTTATTGTTGGCTTTGTAGTAGGGCAGTCAAAATTAGCGCGTTAACGCAAAGCCCGCGTTAACGGCGTTATTTATTTTAACGCGCAGGCTTCCGTAGTTTTGCTTTGTGAACGTATGAACACACAGATCTAGCGACGCATGCAGCTGCTGCAGAGAGCCCTCCTCCCCATCGGAGAAACTAGAAAGTTTTCAGCGGAGATGCCACAGTCCTACATCCTGTAAACTTTCAACAGCATGTGACGGACTGGCAACCGGGAGAACCGGGAGATCTCCTGGTCTCCTCGCCGCTAAACCTGACCCGCTCCGTGATTACACTGACGATCAGGACGTTTCTAAATAAACAATCCGTCATGGCTGATCAAGCGTCTGCAGGCCCGGCGCCAGTGGGAGAGGGAGGACGGGGCGTTTGACACAGATTGGGGGGGCGGCCGGTCGGTGTTTGACCGGGGGTGGGGGGTGGGGGGTGGGGGGGTGTCACCGAGCCGCGCGCTTCCATCGGTCCGCGGAGCGCGGGACTACAGAGCTGTGCACATAACGCACCTGGCAACTGGGTTCGGACCTGATCTTTCAAGCTGATCAATAATCATTTTATTCCGCCTTTCTGATCCAAATGAACCACGGACCAGTACTTATTTAATTATGATCCATCCTCCTACCTTCATTCGTGGCTGATGAGCTCAATCTCCTCAGAAGGAGATCTTTCCTCCACCTCGACTGCAGGCTGGAATCCGAACACCGGTACAGAGTAGAGGAGCTGATAATACGGTTTTTCAGAACCATGAACAGAACATCTCTCTGATAAACCGATGAGGAATGAGTAACTCCGACTCTTTCATCTCTGTTTTTCAGTAATGGTTCCACCTTCTCACGCTCCAAAAACGTACAACAACATACAGCAAGATGCTAGCTGCTAAAGCTCCAACTTTACCGAGCGTCCACATAACTATACCTCCCTCGATCACCCACATAGTAACTACAAACTTACATAGGACATAGACACCCAGGCAAAGTTAGAGTTCAAGATGACTTGTAACAAGCAAATTTGTATTAAATTGTTAAATTGTTTATTAAAATGTTCATATTTTTCATTTTGTATGGATACAAATTTAAATAAAAATGTTAGAACTAGTTGAACATGTTTCTATGATTAATAGAATTTTACAAAATTTTCAGGGGCGATGTAGTTCATTTAGGGGGGCGACGGGCCTGAGCGTCTGTCCTTCTGAAAGCTGCAAAAACGCAGCAAAGCTGAGTCACAAAGACACCCTCTCCTCTCTGTGTGTCAGACTGTCAGCGCTGCAGACCTGACCCCCCTTCCTTCCCCCTCGCCGGCCCGCAAGCGTCACAGAGGAGAGCAGAAAAGGAGAGACCTAAAAAGAACTAACAACCAATTTCATAAAGTTTAAAGTTGTAACTGTAAGTAACAAGCAAAAAAACAGCGTGAAAATCAGTTTAGTATTTAGTGAGTTATGATTTAATAAACGCTCTGAAGCTTCATTGCTCTGACAGAGAGATTACACTGTGGAGCTGGGCGATCGGTCAGGAGGACGCAGTTGTTTATACGCTGATCGGTCTATCTGCACTCGATTGAGCTGGAGTTTTCTCAGGACCCGGATGTGTGGCACAGAAAAGTGAATTTAAGTTTTGAAATTGAATTGTAAAACTGAATCTGAACGGTGGGAACTGAAACAGAAACTACTGAAACTGAATTTTCACTTGAATTAAATGCAGTTTCAAAGCAAATGAAGTCAGTTTCAAAACATTAAATTCAGTTTCAATTTAGTGAAAGTCTTTTCCAAACAAATAAATTGAATTTCAAATTAGTAATTCAGATTCATTTTTTCCAAAGCATTTATTCAAGTTGAACAATTCAGATTCAATCCGAGCAATACATATTCAAATATAACTAATTCAAATTCAGTTTCTGATGACACAAGTTTCTGCCCATATTACAGAGTCATATAAGTCATTAGATGGCTATAAAGAGTTCGTGTCAGGTTCTTGTGATCCTTCCTCCTGTTTGTGTTTGTCTGTCAGAGAGAGAAGAAGAGGGTTTTGTTTCTCTACAACCTGCAGCTCCACAGACGGATTTCCTCCCCTGACAGGAAGAAAATCATCATCCAAGGAGGAAGGACGGTGAGCGTCGTCTTCACCTTTCACCTCACATTTCATTCAGTTAGTCTTTCACCTCGGAGCTCATCCTAAAGCTCAGTAAATGACCTGAAATCCTCAGTTTGAGCTCTGATTGTTTCTAAAGAGTGACCCCAGGAGAGGAGGATGAGCTGCTTCTGCTCCAGCACTCAGAGCCGTGTTTTATTAACAGGAGAGACACATCTCACTTTAGCCCTGCTCTCTGTCTGCAGGTGTTCCAGCGCCTCATCAGGTGGGGGCGTGGCCTCTTTCATCACCCCAAACAGGAAGCGTCCCACTTTGAGGAGCCGCGTTACGCCGGCGGTTAGAAGAAGGGAGATCTACCTGCAGCTCAGAGAGGAAGGTGTCCTGCTCCTCTTCCTGTTCAGATAAAGTCTCACTGACTCACTCAGTTCTTCGTTGTTTTTATCCTCCTCAGTGGAAACTTTTCAGCTGATGAATCCATGAGAGTCGCCATTTAAAAGGAAAACCAGCCAAACAGTCTTCTGCTGCACCTTTAACCCTTTAAAGGCCATTACAGTTTCAACCACTGAGTTAATGAAAAACATTTTCACGGTTTGAAAAACGTTTTGAATTTATTTAAAATTTCCATTCATTTTATTTTTTTAAAACATTAATATGAAACTTTTTTAAAGCCCTGTTACGTTTTCTTACTTTTAACTATTTTTTGTAACAGTTTCAGGCTTTTATTTTTAAACTATTTATCAGATCATTCTGGTTTCTATGGGAACGGTTTTCTGTTGAGGGATGTTAACAATAGTATTTTAGATCACATTTTCTACAAGAAGATACAAACATTTGTTTAAAAACATTTAAAAAATGAAAACACTGAAAAATTTGATGTTTAAATTTGATTAAAGATTTTTTAAATGTAGGTTAAATCCATGAAAACATTCTCACCTGCAGGAGCTGCTTATTCTGCTTCCTGAAAATCTAATTTCTTCCAGACACAGAAGGATGTCGTTTCGTTCATCCTCCCAAGTCTTACAGGCCTGTAAGTCAGAATTCAGGGCTTAAAGCCCAATTAATAATTCAACTTTAACGCCTGAAAAGTTGAAGACATTGATGTGAAACAAAGGCTGAAGTCTGGAGAATCTTATGAGCAGCTGCATGTCATCCTGGTGTTTTTATCTGTGATGCAGAATGAAACAGTTTGTAAGAATAACGAACAAAAACCTGTTTAATCAGCTCAAACTGCTCGGCTGAACTCTACAGACCCTCATATTTAGATCACATGATCTGATTACCTCCATATGTGCAGATGAATTATGTAACCATCTGATCTGCAGCAGCAGCACGTGCAGCGTTCACTTCATTCAGGGATTCAGTCACAAACTGACCCTGGATCAGTTTCCTCCTCTGAGCTGATAATCCTCCTGAAAGCGCGAACTATTCTGCTGTCAGCCTGCTGAGTAGCCACAGCTCCAACACCCTTAACCTGACTCAAACATTTAATTGTGTGACCATTCATCATCCCACAAGTTCAAAAACCCTCAAAGTTAGAAAACCAATACAGGATCAGAACATCAGCAACGTTCAAATCGACCCAACTAATGAGTTAACGAAAATAAGTAACCAGAGACAGCAGGCTGGTTTAGTAGGGCTTTCTCTTAAACGATGACATCATCATTCATCATCAAACTGCAGGTTTTCTATGATACTGAACAAAAACACAAGAACTCTCAGAAAGAAACCAAAGCAAATACTTTCCCACAGCTGTGTGTTGATTCTGTTACAGCTGGCTCACGTTGCCTTAAGGAAAAGGAGAGACACACCATGTACAAAAACATAATTTATTAAACCTAAACTAACTGGTCTGTAAAAAGAGACAAAGGTTGAATCATCAGGAGCAAACTGAAATGTGGCAGCATGTCTGGGGAGAGCAGAGAGAGGTTAGACCTCCACAGGTGTTTCCCCTCAATCAGCCGCAGCAGGTAAAATGACCCGATCACACCCACAGGTATTAGTATACATCTGTAGAAATATGTACACAGTTCCTAAGTGTAACTTTGTGTTAAGATAACTGACAACAGTTTATTAGGATTGATGAACCGAGAGAAGTAGAATCTGTTCCGACAGGTTCTATTTTATATGGATGTTTGTGTTCAGGTGCCGTCTTTTATCTGGAGAAATGGTGCAAGCAGCTTCTCTTAAAGTTAGGGAGGTCATTACCTGTGCAGAAGCAACCATAAGTGGAGCTGCTGGTCTACAGAAGTCAGACAGATCCAGGAGGCCCTGCCCCCACTGGCTCCACCTTGACTTGGTTTCAAGTCTGTTTCTTCCAACGTTTGACCTCCTTTAGGCACGCTCACGCGTTTTATCCTCCCAACAGTTCTGAGTCTGACCCACATATTTAATCTTATCCTGAGCTGCTGATGTTTCGTAAACTGATGTCTATAAAGTGCACTTTCACTGCATCTTTTTGAAGAAACACAATTCTGAAAAATACAAACTCAATGAGGAGTTTGGAAGTTTTATTTCAGTCAATCGTTTTTTTCTCTGTGTTAAAACCGCCTGGTGGTGTTTTTATTAGAGTTGGAAATCCTGATTAGTCACCTTTACTACGAGGGATTAATGGATTCAATTTTATAGTGTTTTTCCTTCAGAGGTATCTCAAAATGCTTTATAAACCATTTCACACATACAATCAGTCAGGTGGAGGTAAATGACATCTGTAGCTACAGCTGCCCTGGGCCAGTCTGAAACCAGTGACCCCTCTGACCTCCACCAACATTCACCCACAGGTAGAACCTGTAAGGATCCTTCATCCATGGAATGAGAAACACGGACAGGTCCTCAAAAACCATCTGAACTCAGACATGAAGGAGTTACTTCCCCTTTGTCTCTGCTTCTAAAGAAAAGCAGCACGAATCCCTTTGTGTGTGTGTGTGTGTGTGTGCGCGCGCGCACTTGTGAGATGAAAACTCCATCATGTTAAGTGTTGAAGTTTAGTGTTTGTGTCTCCTGGTTGTGTGTGTGTGTGTTTGGCAAACACTTTTTTCTAAGCTAACATATTTATAAACACTACTTCCTGTTTGATTTTTCAAAATAAAAGCTATGTGAAGGCCTAGAATTGTGTTCAAATGATTAATCAGTTAATGAAAAATTAGATGTATTGTGATATATACTTTGTACTGTATATATGTTGTACTGTGGTACATACGTTGTATTGTGATATATACTTTGTACTGTATACAGGGGCATGTCTAGAATTTTTTTGGCAGGGGGTCTAGGCAGGGACAGGCACTGAAGGGTGGCACACTAAAAGGTCATTATATTTAAATGCTCTGCAGGCTTGGATTGCAATGAACAGCAGAGGTTTTAGTTTTAATAACTTTTTTATTTACTGAAGTAAAACAATGGATCTGATTAGCATGTAAGAACTATGCAGCAGATTCAAAATTGGGGAGAACACAATCAGTAGAAGACAAATGAACATGTTGATACATCACAGTCTCACCATCAAAAACAGTCTGTCTGTCAAAGTGCTTTCAACATCAAAACTACAATAAGATAGAATTACAACAGTTTCTGCATATTATAACAATACATCAAAGATTGACAGCTGATATGTCAGTTTTTGGCAAAGCATTCCACAAAACTATTCAATACTGTATAATACTAACAAACTGATTGACAGCTCTGGTCGGGGTGGTCAGGCAGGATGGCAATGAGCAAATTATTTGCTCCGCCCCTGACTGTATATACACATTGTACTGTGTGTATTTGTTGTATTGTGGTACAGTAGTACTATACTGTGGTATACAGTATATGGACACAAATCCCCCTTTCTCTTTCAAAGCGATTTTGTGCTGCCCTTAAAATTCCTAGAGCTGTAAAAGTTCTTGGCTCAGTGGCGAGAGAGATCGCCTCACATATCGGAGAGTGTGAGTTCAAACCTGGGCCCAGCCAAGACTCAACGTATCCTGGGCAAGATACTGAACCGCCAACTGCCTTCCAGGTGCCAGTGGCTGTCCTCTGCTCCCTCAGGGATGGGTCAAATGCAGGGAACAAATTCCACTATGTTGTACTGAGGTATATGCACAAGTAGCCACAAATACCCCTTTTCCTTTACTGTAATTAATAACAAAGCATTTTCTAATTCTGAATATAGCATTAATCACATTGCCATTATTGCAAAAATACAAAAAACTCGTGTTAAAACACCAACTTTTCCTCGTGTTAGAATTGTATTCTTGTTTAATGACTTTTATTTTGAAGCATTTCCGGTGTACTGTTTGGTGTTTCCTGTTAGCTTAACTCAGGAGTGACGTCTGCGCTATCTCCCGTTATAAACACGGGCGGTCCGGTGCCTTCCCCTAGGTATGAGCCGCTTCAAGCGCACTCAGAACGGACAAACTAAACTCTTTAGTGTCCGGTCGAACTCCCGAACCGGTAGCGGACCTCCTCCCGGTGCTAACGGCAGCTTCTGGTGACTGGAGCAGTTTTCACGGAGCTACGCAGACTACGGGGCGTCCCGACGCATATTACGGTCACAGCGGCGATTCCGACGCGGTGTTTCATGTTTGATGTGGGTCTTACAGCGAACACGGGCGCCATGGAGTTTCGGCGGAATCCGTCCCGGTGCTCCGACACAGTGAGGTAACCGGAGCAGGACGGGAGTGCCCCACACAGCCGCAACCTGTTGCTGGTTCCCCGGTGACGCAGAAAGGATGAGCGGCGCCGCGGGTCTACCGTCTCCACTGCTGCTTCTGCTGCTGCTGGGCGGCCGTGCTGCGTTCATGGTCTGCAGGTCCCTGAACGCACCGCAGGATGGAGTTCTGCCTCCGGACGGACAGGCGGACGAAGCTGTGGCAGCAGGTAACTGTTCCCGGACCTGCCACAGCGGCTAGTGGGGGGAAATGTTTATTATTAAAAAAACACAACTGTTAAATGAGTCAGAAATATCAGCTTTAATAAATAAAAACTTATACAGGATGCTAAATGAAGGAATCATGCTAAAATATTTGTATGTTAATGTTTTAAATAAATAAACCATAAAATTTGGTTGTTGAATTTTTACAAAACTGTCTAAAAAAACATTTTTTTTAACATTTGCTTGAAAATAAGAAAAAACGTATTGTTTTTATGTAGTTTAAACATAAATGGAGATACAGGCAACAAAAAAGTTATTAATAGTATAAAGAACCAGAAAATCAATATTGTATGACCAATTTTATTCTTCTAATCATTATGAAAACTTTCTGCTAAAATGATTTAAACCCATCAGCTGAACCAGGGGTCTGCATCCTGTACAATAGAGCCATTTCTACCATCTCCTAAATAGAATTAATCAACAGCCACAAATTCAAATCCACCATTAAAATTAAGTGTTTCCTTCTTCTTTAATTTAATTAGACCACAAAAATCGACGTAACATATAAACCATATAGTATAAAATTATACGTTCAAATACAGAACAACAGCAAAGCCTCATCAGTCCTTCCCATATTTGTAGAAAATGAGTCAAATTATTTGCTCATTCACAGATAAATAAGCTGCTAGTTAATGCCTTGAAAACAAACTTTAAATAAAAAACACTTCTTAAATTTTGTCTTACTTTGTTATAAGAATAAATGCCTTTATGACACTTCCATGTTATATTTGGATGTCTAAAAATGTAGTTATTTCCAATAAATGTGAAAAACGTTCACAGCAGTTTGGCTCTACAATGTTACGTTAGTTTTTAGATGGATTTGGAGTGAAAGTTATGAGAAGGCTAACAAACTGTTAGCTCATTTTAAACCCAGCTTTTGGTAAAAACCCTGAGTTGTTTTTATCCAGTTGTGGTGAAACTATTTAAAGAGGCGTGTCTAAACCAGCCAGTTAGGGTGGAGACTGAAGTTCTGTGGAGAAATCGTGACTTTCTACGCTGAACGAAATGTAGAAAAATCTATCAACTAAAAGAGCGGCAGCTGTGGTGGCAGGTCTTGTTTCCAGTGGCAGCTGCTGCCCAGTTCCACTACCCAGAACCATGTGCTGTCTGTGTCTACAGGTGTGGACAGACGGAGACGTCCCTTCCTGGAGACGACGCGTCCCTTCGTCCTGGTGGATGGACAGAGACGGAGCCTGGCTGAAGCTTTACAGGTCAGAGCAGCTAAAGTTCTGGTTCTACTGGTTTTAATGGTCTGGTTCTGCGTGGAGTTAGCATGTTCTCCCCATGCATGTGTGGCTTTCCTCCAGGTTCTCCGATTTCCCGTTGTGAGAGAATTCATTCTTCTGTTTTCAAAAGATTAGGAAAAATGGGAAAGTTGGATTTTTCTGAAATTTTTTTCTGAAATTATTATGAAATGATTCTGTATTTATTCATTTATCAGACGCTTTTACCCAAAGCTACTTGCATGTGTAACCTATCAGGTATGTTGTGATCTGTGGGGGAAACCGGAGAACCTGAAGGGAATCCACACATGCATGAGGAGAACATGCTAATTCCACACAGAAAGACCACGGACGGCATTCAAACCTGCAACCTTCTTACTGCGAGGCAATATGTGATGGCTGAATGTCTTGAGACTTGTAAATTTGAGCGAGGTTTCTGGGTGGGTGGATGGTGAAATAATTGACATTTGAAGAGCAGAATGTTGAGCTCAAACTGTGAGACAGTTAAAGGATTCTACATTAGTTTATGATGTCACAAAGAGCTACACATCCTAAAACATATTGAAGTTCTGAGCTGAACGTTTTGAAATAACAGAAACATTGTATATTTGCTGACTCAGCTATTCTCTAAAACCAGACCTCTCTGACTCACTGCTTCAGCTGTAAAACACCGATATCGGTGCCAAATTAAAATGTTGTGTTTATGTTGCTAAAACTGGTCAAACCATAGCAGAATAAGTTCTCCACCCATTGCCATGGTTACCTGGTGGGATCATTGATGTGAAAAGCTGATTTCTAGGCTGTGTCAAGGCCTCGTGGGACTGGTAGGTTCTGGTTTCTGTCCTGTTACAAACACAACATGTTGAGTTTTTCAGTGACTGGAAGAGCCAAACAAAACAAGAGTTTTATAAAGTGAAACGTAGAGAATTCCTCCAGACCGTTAGTCTGCATCAGTCAGGAGGATGAGCTTTAGTTTGGTTCTAGGAAACAACTCATCTGTCTGTGTTTGTCTGTTTAAGTGATGAAATAAATCAGACTCAGTGATCATCAGGAGGATAATCGTGGATGATTTTTCCATGGATCTCTGTCCTCAGCTGGTTGAAGCTTCAGGATCCAGGGTTCTAACAGCTGATAGGAATCGTTATCGTGTTCTCAAGGTTCTGAAAGTGTTTGGATTTTAAACAAAGTTCTTGAAACACTCAGAAATGTGTCGCAGCATGGTGACATTTTTGAGACAAAGTGAAGTATTTGTTTTGAGCATCCAGCAGATAAATCAAGTGTCAAACACGTCTCCAGTTTTCTAAGTAAATCTGTTTCTGAAGGTTCTGCTGACATTAAGTTCTCACCAGATGTTAGGACCAACCCATCCTCCACACAGGTAGAGAAATCAAACTGTTCATGTGCTCATTAAGTTCTGTGTAACCCCTGTTTTCTAAACCATCAGTGGGACTGAACAGCTGATATTGATCTGCACTAAGTGACAGGATTGTTTTATGGTGACTGATCGATTCCAGCTGGTTTCAGGTCTTTCCAGGACTTTTTACACCTTCCTTTCTTCACGTGTTCAGTTCTTTTTCCCTGAGTCGTTTCATTTTGTGCATGTGACTTAATGAGGACATGGATAGTTTGATTTCTTCATCTGAGAGTCAATAAAAGCTCTAGAAATAGAAAACAACTTCACACACTGTAAGAAAACGTGAGTAAAAAAACCTCAGATTATCTCCTGATTGTTTTCTGCCAGGACCTTTTTATTTAACCTTTTACAGCCTGAAATAACTAACCCTAACCCTACAACAGGAAATAAAATGACCCACCTGTAGCTCCTCCACCAGGGGGCGTCAGAGATATGACCGGATGTGGATGAAGGTACTAATCCTGATCCTCCATCTGGAGACTTTAAGGCCTGAAGAGGTTGGATGTGATCGTCTAGAAGGGGTTAAAAGTCTGAATGTTTCCATTTATCCTGATGCAGACTTTAGTGAAATTTAAAAACAACAACAAGGTAAACAGCTGTTAAAATGTAACATTACCTACAATGCAGTACATTTTGCCTTATATTGTAGCGTGCACTGTTCGTGTACGAGTGACTTATGTGAGCTGCTGGATAAATCCTGAAACACTCCCCTGAAAAGTGCTAGAATTAGAGTTGGACTCAGAACCCAGAGGAACTTATTTTAGTTTTTGTCTGACGACAGACACGCTGAGTATATTCTGGAGGAGGAATTCTCCTGTCGGGCGTTTCAGTTTCCTCCTGAATCCCAGACAGGCTGCAGAGGAGTGAGGGAGGAAGGAAGGAAGCTGGAGCGTTTTCACCAGCACCTTCCTGCAGGAACGCTGAGATCTGAACACAGAAGGATGGGCACTTCCTGTGTAGCTGACAGAAGCTCTGAGATCATTTCCTGTAGAACCCCCCCCCACACACACACACACACACACACCTCCCCTCTGACTCCACCCAGCCAGGATGAAACAGGAGTCCAGGAGGAGAAAGTGAGAGAGGAAAACGTGGGTTCTCGTTCTGATTGGAAACATCAGCAGCTTTGTATACGTTTACCTCCCATGATGCATCTGGATGATGGAGGTAGTACCAGTTCTCATCCTGGTTTAAGGAGCCATGATGTAACTCCATATAAACTACTGTATATGGATCCAAAATGTTCATGTGTTTTAGAGTTATTTTATTATTTAGAGTATTTGAGTTTGTTTTTAAATGTTAATTCCTGCAGTTCAAGCTGCAAAAAAATAATAAACAAAAAGTTGGAAGAAATTCATCAAATTATCAGGTAAAAAACAACTGGTGTTCCAGTTCCAAACAGCTGGTCTGAAAACAAGGTCCAGTTCAGTCTGAGGGTCCAGGTCAGTCTGAGGGTCCAGGTCAGTCTGAGGGTCCAGGTCAGTCTGATGGTCCAGTTCAGTCTGAGGGTCCAGGTCAGTCTGAGGGTCCAGGTCAGTCTGATGGTCCAGTTCAGTCTGAGGATCCAGGTCAGTCTGATGGTCCAGGTCAGTCTG
>SSNR01000144.1:187110-209830 GCA_006937965.1 Callopanchax toddi | reverse complement strand
ACGGTTAAAAAAATTTCTAGGGGAAACCCTGTATTACCTGTTAAATGTAGAGTTCATTTTAAAATCCTGACTCTAACTTTCAGGGCCCTACATGGTCAAGCTCCTCTTTACGTTACTGAACTGATAAAGCCGTACGCTCCAACCCGAGTCCTCAGGTCCACAGACCAGAATCTCCTAACAGTTCCAAGGACCAGATTTAAAAGTCGAGGTGATCGCTCCTGCCAGTCTGTTGCACCGCGACTTTGGAATGACCTTCCTTTAGTTTGACGCTGTATAGACAGTCTGGACTCCTTTAAAAAGCAGCGGAAGACCCAATTATTTAAAACTGCTTTTAAATAACTTTTTTATGTTCTCTTGTTGTTGTTTAATGATTTTGATTTGTAATGATATTTTGTTTGTTTTATTGATTTTATTTGTTTTATCATGTTTGATTCTGTTTTCTGTGAAGCACTTTGTAATTTTTTCTGTGAAAGGTGCTATATAAATAAACTTTACTTACTTACTTACTAAAGGAGCTCACGCAGCAACAAAGAAGTGCTGATTAAAATGAGCTGCTTGGATAGCGGGTTGCGCGAGCGCCCTAGACCGGCCCAAAGTTACCGTCAGCTCACTGGCAGTACAGCGCTTTCCTGGCATTTTTTTCATGACGGTATTGAAATGGATACGTTGCTATTTTTCAATACCGGGTGTATACGGTATTACCGTAATACCGCCCAAGCCTAGTTCTGACACATCAGTGGGACTTTATTGAGAAAGAGGGTTTTTTAAATCCTAAAGGTCAGCAGGTCATTTGTCACTGATCCACAACAGCGTCTCTCCGGTAGCAGGACTACTTCCTGTTCCTACGGACTGATAGAGATGGTGATAGAAGCCCCGTCAGAACGACTGATGACTTATTTTTTGTTTTCTAGATTATTTTGGTGAAATTTTTTAATTTGTGTGATTTTTCTTTTGTTTTTCTGCTTTTTTAAACTGAAATAATAAACTTACCCATCAAACGCAGCCTGATCAGGATCAATCAGCTGTTTATTTTGAGGGTTTTATCCTCCTAATGACCTGAAGACGTTTCACCTCTCATCCCAGAGGCTTCAGCTCTTCCTTTATGCAGCTTTGAGCCTTTAAGGGGAATTCTTTTCTGGTTTTGATGTTTCTCTCATCACAAACCAACAGATCCAGATCCAGCAGGGATTCATCCTGATCAGGCTGAGTTTGGATCCTGATGTTTTGTGTAATCATGAGACCTTTCTGCTCCTCAGTTTCTAAACTACCAGAGGAACAATAAGACCATCGTCTACCGCCTGCTGGACGTGGCCAACCAGGTGGACTGGGTGAGACCTCACACTTCCTGTCCCCGTCAGGCCGCGTCGTACAGTAGAACCGAACCTCCTCCTCTTCCTGTTTCAGTTCTACCGTCCTCTGAACGTCCGGGTGGCGCTGACCGGTCTGGAGATCTGGAATGACCGCGATAAGATCCGGGTGGAGAAAAGTCCAACTGACACCCTGAACAACTTCCTGGACTGGAGAACCAGAGACCTGCTGCCACGTCTTCGCCATGACAACGCCCAGCTGATCATGTAAACGTCTACCAGAATAAAACTTCAGCGTCTGTCGATCAGACCAAACGTTCTGACCCAGAACTCATAAGGATCCAGACCTTATCTGGACCCGGAGCTCTGAAGTCTGGCTGCTTGGAGGCAGGATGTAACTGTTCTGGGTTTTTCCTCCACAGGGGCGAGTCGTTTGATGGAACCACGGTGGGAATGGCGTCTCAGTCATCCATGTGCTCCAGAGACCGGTCAGGCGGGGTCAACGTGGTGAGTTTAAACTCATTAGAGTCAATCTGTGTGAGAGGTCATGTGACGTGTTAATTCTGTTGACCTGCTGCCTGCAATGCTGAGAAACTAAAATTAGAGCAGGAGAAAGTTTTGTGTTGGTGAAGAGATTAAAAGCTGTCAGAGTTCCACTTCCCAGCAACCAGGTCGACATCACAGCCCAAAACAAGCCCCGCCCACCCACAGATTGAAAGACCACATCACTGATTCAGCATGGATGTCCGATCTATTTAGGAAACAAATAAGAAGGATTCATTGTTTCATATTGTTATCTTTATATTCTTTCTGGATTTCAGCTCCAACAGATCTGATCAGATTAAACCACTAAAACCTAAAACCCTCTGAAGTAATGGACACCAGCTGCCTCCAGAGTGTCGTTATGGTTAAATGTGAATAAATTCCCTGATTAGTGTTGTCACGGTACCAACATTTCAGTATTCTGTACCGATACCAGTGGAAAATCCACGGTTCTCTGTACCAATTTCTGTACCAAAGCAAAACAAAAACATGAATTGAAGTAAATCAGAGGACTTTATTGTTTTGCTTCATTTTGACTAACGGTTTTTAAAAATCTGGTCATAATCTATTTTTACCCATCACTTATTAATTTAGAAATTATAGCAATGACATTTTCAGCAGCATTATTTCATTGCTTTTAACAAACATTGTTAATTGTTCCTCGACTGTTTCATCCTTTACTGCGGTTCAGAGAACCTGAGTGTTTAATTAAGCTGCAGAGGATCACGTGGTTCTGATGTTAGTTGATCTTGCACTGAGCCCAGTTCAGCTCATAAATCCAAACTGATCTAGAGAATAAACCAGCTGATCATCAAATCCTCATCTGGAGACTTCTAATAGCTCTCCCCATCTGAGTCTGGAGCGCAGCGCAACGAGCACATCCATCACACACTAGTGCCTCTGACTGCAACATTCATATGTCTCAGTTCAGATCATAAATCCAGACTGATCTAGAGAATAAACCAGCTTGTTAAACGCTCTCGGGGTTCTCTGAACTGCGGTGTTACCCGCTCCGAACTCTGGACAGGGAGCGCCGCGCATTACGCGTGAGTGCCTCTGACTCATATGTCTCATGACTACACAGCTGATTACAATATTGCATCAATAAGTGCAGTTATACCATTTGAAGACATGAACAGACTGTGATTTAATTCCTAAATGCGAGATGTTTTCATTCAAATTCTCATTTTTATTCGATTAAGAGACACGGGTGAAGTTGGTCTTGTGTGCGCGAGCGCACGTTGTGTGTTTGTGTGCAGGCCTCCAAGTCTGAAAACTTACACAACTTTCAGACCCGTTTTTAAATGAGCAGGTTTATAAATGAGGCCCCAGCCGGTGTCTATCAGCGGTAGGGCTGCACGATCCATCCATCCATCCATTTTCTGTAGCCGCTTATTCCTCCACAGAGGGTCGCGGGGCAGCTGGTGCCTATCTCCAGCGGTCAAGGGGCGAGAGGCGGGGGACACCCTGGACAGGTCGCCAGTCCATTGCAGGGCCACACAGAGACGAACGAGACAAACAACCACACACCCACTCACACCTAAGGACAATTTACCAGCCCAATTAGCCTGACAGTCATGTCTTTGGACTGTGGGAGGAAACCGGAGTACCCGGAGGAAACCCACGCATGCACGGGGAGAACATGCAAACTCCACGCAGAGAGGCCGCAGAGCCGGGACGCGAACCCATGACCTCCTTGCTGCGAGGCAACAGTGCTAACCAACTGCGCCACCATGCATCACGAGAAACGACTGCTTGCAGCCCGACAGGCTGCTGTAGCGACTCCCACTACAGCGCGGTCTGATGGCGCGCACACACACACACATACACACACTCTCACACACTGGTGTGTGATTTTAATTCGTTAAAATGACGAAAAATTATTAGATAGCGCCGCAAAAACCGGGTCGACCCACTGGTCGGTACTACCGGTACCTCAGAAATCCTGGACCCGTAACATTTAAATTGTTTTAGTACTGACTTGGTACTGAAGAACCGGGTCTTTTGACATAACTACCCCTGATGTAACCAGTCAGCACTCAGGCTGACTCTCAGCTGCTGCAGCAACAGGTCTGATCTCCATGTCTGTCAGACTGACTGAGTTAAACCCAGTCAGAACCAGGAGGATCATGTTAGTCCTCAGGTTCACTTTAACCTCTACGGAGACACTCTGGTTCCTATTAGAACGTTTCCAGGAGCCTAAAATGTAGCTGGACTCAGAAAAACTTCAACAAAATCCAAAGTAATTTTTTCCGTTCAACCTAAAACCTGTAGGTGGCCTTTGACCTCAGAGAAATCCTCCTGCTGGACCTTCTGTTCATCTAGTCTCTTTTCTCCAGTCTTTATTAGACGTGTCTAATATTCTGTCCTCTTCTTTCCTGGGATTGTTGACTCCCCCATCAGTCCTGTTACCTGGTCAGGTGGGAGGGGCCAGGACGTCCAATCAGAGGCAGAGTGGGCGGGGCTTCCTGCTGTGATGGACTAATTAGTTCTATAGTGAACAGAAACAGGAGCAGCCTGAATCAGCTGTTACTTTATAAACAAACTCAGAAAAACAAACTGAGACCAGAAACCTTTAAAGCTGCTTCAGAGAAAAACCTCTGATGAGAACCAGACCTGGTCTCAACCAATCAGAGACCACCTGATTGTTAATAACACGAGAACACCCTCTGCTACGTTACGTTTGTTTCCCTCTCCACCACCGTGGTTATTATTTACATATCAGTGGATTTTCTAAAGATTCTTTCTGTCTGTTAGAAGTTAAACCACTGCTGCTTTTGGAGGCAGGAGGAGGAGTTTGGAACAAAAACTGCATTTTTTATTGTTTTCTACATGGGCAGCGTCTTTTGACTTAAACAATGCTTTGTTATTAATTAAAAAATTATTAATTCAAAGTAAAAAAGAAAAAAAAAAGATTCCTAAAATAACAACAGGCGATGGGCTCAGCCAATCACAGATGGTACTGATCACCCTACCCTATCAGACACAGATTATTTTATTATCTCTCTGCTATCAAAACTACATCCAACAAACATGATGTTCTTTAAATCAACACAACAAAGAGTTTCTTCACTACCCAGACTCTAAATGCTCCAGGGTTTTAATCTTCAAGTCTCAACTGCACATACAGGTTTTGATGAAAACATTTGCAGCTCAGGAACATTAATTTTTTCATGTTTTCATGAACGGAAGCGGCAGAGAACTAAAAGGTTCTGCTGCAGCTGAATCAAAATGTTCTGGAGCCAAATGATCCCATTTACAGCAAGTAAAATGAACCCTGAACACAACACCAGTTCTCTGGTTCTGAAGGTTCTGTTAGCATGAAACAGACATGTTGGAGCATGAAGTAAACGGATCCTGTCTGTTTCAGGATCATCTGGTCAGCGTTTTAGGAGTAGCTTCCACCATCGCTCATGAGCTTGGTCACAACCTGGGGATGAGACACGACACCGCCGAGCGCTCCTGCTCCTGCCTGAATGAGCCACGCCTGGGGGGATGCATCATGGAACCTTCAACCGGGTCAGTACCTGACTCACACATTCACACACTGGTGGTGATCAGCTACATTGTAGCCTCAGCTGCCCTGGGACACACCAACACCACCAGGTCCCTCTGACCACCACCAGGTCCCTCTGACCACCACCAGGTCCCTCTGACCACCACCAGGTCCCTCTGACCACCACCAGGTCCCTCTGACCACCACCAGTAGACAAGGTGGGTGAAGTGTCTCCACGGAGGACACAACGACAAAGTAACCCAGCTGGAGCTGGGATTGAACCGGCGACCCTCTGGTTGACAGACCGCCACACTCTACCTACTGAGCTACACGCTGCCCCATTTAATAGTAAAAGGGTTCAGTTTATGGTAATCAGACATTGGAAACTGGAACTCATCTTAGTCAGAAACCTTTTAAATTGGTGAATGTCCATCGAGCAGGAAGTGTTACCAGTGATGAAATTCTAAAAACTCCTAAAAAACAAAAACAAAAAAAACCCTGACAAGTGAATTTCCCCACTGTGGGATCAATAAAATTATTCTATTCTATTCTATAAAACATGTTAACATGGGCAGAAAGCTCCTCGGTCTGCTTAACAAGCTTAAACTGTGTCCTGTCTGTGTGCTGTGGATCACCTGTGACCTCTGACCCTAGGTTCATGCCCGGTCAGCTGTTCAGCAGCTGCAGCGCTGCAGATCTGTCCGTCAGCCTGCTGCACGGTGGTGGCATGTGTCTGTTCAACGTTCCGCAGCCCGACCGCCTGCTGGGAGGACCTCGCTGTGGGAACCTGTACGTGGAGAAAGGAGAGCAGTGTGACTGCGGCCTGCTGGAGGTACTCACCTGTCTACCTGTACCTGTCTGTCTGCTAGAGTCAGGGCCCCAGAGACGGCCCAATGAATCAGCATTTATCAAATGGGATGTTTGGTTATTTATTCATATTTATTTTTTATTATATTTATATTTAATGTCATTTAACTCCATGTTTCCTGAAAATTAATCTGTAATTGAACAAGAACCTGTTTCCAATTAAAAAATATAGTTGTCCAATCAGAATATTTATTCTGATGTTGCTAGGCAGAAAAATCAGACTTCTTTATGAGGACAGAGGGTCTGTCTGGTCAAAGGCTCAGCAGGAGTTTGTTTAGAAACTGACAGAAAAATCAGCCAGTCATATTCTAGTAGAAAGTGGGCGGGGCTAAAAACGCGGACCTTCTGGAAGGCCCAGAGCTACTCCTGTGTGTGATGGAGGGGGTGTTGCCAGTCACACAGTACTGGTTACGCAGTGCAAAACCTCAGGAAGCCATTGGTCAGTTTGGATGATTGACACCTCTATTGAACTGTCAGAATCAAGTGGGAGTTACAAAAAATAGACAGACAGCGTTATTCACCAATCACAACAAGGTAAATGCACTGAGTGGCGAAGAGAAAGAAACAATAACCAAACGAGCTGAAATGCTTCCAGTGGGACACAAGAACAGCTGATCACCTGATTCTGGTGGATGTTGGAGCTCAGTCAGGATTCTAGTCTGTTTTTGTTCGTCTTCAGCTGCCGGTTCACATGTGGACCAGGGGTAGTCCACTAAATATGCCAAAGGTCCAGATCAGCATTACCCGGTCCTCGGTTCAGGGGAGGGGGCGTGGTTGGTGTTACGTACGACTCGACCACACCCCCTACCCCTGGACGGAGTTCTAGACTACGAATGGTCCTGTCCCCTTCAGGGGGAGAGGACGTGCCAAGTGAGCAGCAAACCTGCAGTAGCGCTTGCTAGTGCCGCACGTCTCCCCAGACACGCCCCTCCCCCTGGATCAAGGACCGGGTCCTGGATCTGTCTCTCTGTTAGTGACCTCTGATGTAGAGGATGAAACTGAGACTGTTGTAACCTGTAGAGCCTGCAGAACTTTCAGCTTCGGTTTCCATCACGCTGTGAGATCACTACAGTCAGTTTTTTGGGGTACGCATCTTTAGCACCTTTTTGCTGTTCGGTGTTGCCTGTTGGGATTTAGTTGAGTTCAGGTAGAAACTGTTTCAGGCTTTTAGCTGAATAACTGGAGCTTGTATAGGTTGGTAAAAGTGAGGCTAGTTGTTGGATTAAGTTTGTTGTTGAAGTTCAGCTCTGACCCCTGGCACCGGGGTCACTAGAGGTCAAGCTCTTTTCTTTCATCGCTATGGTTACTCTCTGAATCAGGTCACTTCATATGGAGCTGATAGAATCAGGAAGAAGATCTGTTCTCCTCTAACTGGCTGCTTTATTCAGTGGATTTTTGAGTTTACGTGATGTACTTGAATGCACCATAAAATCTCTCCTTCTCATGGTCAGTGTGTGGAAGTTTTTTAGGCTTTCAGAAGCTCAGATGCATGACTAGAGTTATCTCTGTACCGGAGGCCTGGTCTGATGTGGCTCACCTGTTGCTCCTGACAGATCACACCTGAGTTTGAGTCCATTAAACTGCAGTGGAGATTTATTACAATAAACAAATGATCTGTTATAATTCCTCAACATGGTTTATCATTAGAACTGACTCTTGTTGGTGTTGTGTTCTGATTGGTCAGGAGTGTGAGGACCCCTGCTGTAACGCCTCCACCTGTCAGCTGGTTCCTGGAGCTCAGTGCTCGTCTGACGGTATCTGCTGTCAGGACTGTAAGGTCAGACTCGTTAAATGTCCCAGAATCATCCCGTCCTCTCTGTCGGGTCAGGAGGTAATCACTGATTTCTTCCTCTCAGCTGCGGGCGGCGGGCTCGGTGTGCCGTGAGCCGCTCGGAGACTGTGACCTGCCTGAGTTCTGTACAGGCTCCTCCCCCTACTGCCCCCCCAACGTCTTCCTGCAGAACGGGGAGACCTGTGAGGACGGTGCCTCCTACTGCTACGGAGGAATCTGCACCAACATGGACACCCAGTGCCAAATGCTTTGGGGACCCAGTAAGAAAACTCAGCTGAAACCAGTTTAAACTGGGCTTGAAGTGGGATAAAGTTCATGTATACTGATCCCAGACCAGCTCACACACACAGCCTAAAGCACAGACTCAAGTCCTGAAATTGTTTCTATATTTCTGTAAACCCAGACTTTTTATACTCAGCCCTGAATGATTTGAATATTTTCATACTGGTTATGCTGGTTTTCCCTGTAGGTCAGACTTCATAATTCACACTTGACCTTGACTAGAATGTTGATGTTTTTTGTTTTATCCAAAGTGACTTAAAGTAGCTGAACTATCAGACATGTGATCTGTGGAGACCCACGCATCCTTTAAAGGAAAAAACATGATAAACATTTTACTGGTTCAGTTTTATTTATCCAACCTAAACATTATTCTGATTATTTAAGAAGAGTAAACCAGTTTATACTCATCTTAAACCAGTCTAGATTCACCTTAAACCAGTTTACAGTCATCTCAAACCGGTTTGTGTTTTCAGACGCCACCAGCGCTCCAGCTGTCTGCTTCTCATCCGTTAACAAACAGGGAAACAAATATGGAAACTGTGGTCAGCTGACTAACGGCTCCTACATCGCCTGTGGAAACTCGTGAGTAATCAGTCACTGCAGCTGTATCTGTGTGTGTTAGCCTACAAATCCCATGATGCCTCTGCTTGTAAACCCTTTAACCCTCAGCCGGTGGTGTGATGACACTTCCTGTCCTGTCTGTTCATGTTTAAGAGACGTTTCCTGTGGGAGGATTCAGTGTCAGGGGGGAACAGAGCGCCCCCTGCTGGGCAGCATCGCTCAGATTCTCACTGTTCGCTTCAACAACAGCGACCTGGTCTGCAGAGGGACCTTCTTCCACCTGGACGACGACGTGTCCGACCCTGCCACTGTGGCCCAGGGCACGGCCTGTGGCCCCCTTAAGGTCAGACGGCTCCCCCTGCAGGCCACCTGAAGACCAGATCAGATTAAACATGCTTTGTTTCTTTTAATTTCACTGCCTTTTACGTTTGGTTCTGATTCATATGAGAAGGAGAGTCCAAACACAAGGCTGATGGTGCAGGAGCCAGGCAGTTTGAAGCAGAGAGTCCAGACACTAAACAGAAAATCCAACATGAATAAAATGAAGGGGAGTAGGAGGGTGATAAGAAATGGATGAGATAATAAGAGACAAAAACCCCACTGAGGACAAAACCAGAGGACTGAGCTACAAAGTCAGATCTGCTTATAGACCAATGCCGCTTTCTCATTAGTATCCGCTCTACTCTACTCGGCCCGGTTCAAACCTTTCGCATACGGCCCACATGTCCGGTTTCGGAGCCGAGCCCATACTTTTTCTTGACCCTGCTCCTCGATGGTCCGAGCGGGGTCACTCCGCCGGGCTACACGCCCACTGTGGACTGATTGGTCGGCTAAAGTCTCATGCTTACCTAGAGGCTTGACTTGCGTCTTCAGACCCGCTGCAGCAGCTGAACGGCTTCCTGCATCATGCGACGCATTATTTCATGCTGTTCATGGAGCTGGTTCCCCATGAGCTCCGGCCACAACTGAAGTATAATAATTACAATAATTATAATTTCCAAGAGGTTATCCAGTGTTTTCGCCGTCTGTGTGATCCGGTAGTCCGTTCACAAATGCTTTTTGTTTATCAAGGACTGGCGCTCGTGTGTGACGTCACGGATTTCCCCCCTGCCACTTTTTCGCAGCGCTTTTAAGGTGCCACCCATCTGCTCGCTTGCGTCCTGAGATGACAATGAAGAATCATCCCGGACCGAGCGGGGGTGAGCTGATACTATCAAACCGAGTAGAGCAGGTACTAATGAGTAAGCGGCAAAAAAGTAAGTTTCTAGTGAGACAAAGGAGGATCTCTTCTATAGTCAGGGCTGCACATAACTGGTTCGCCAGTGTGCATGCGCCTTTGCGGACCAATGCTTTTGCGGTCCTGCGATCTTACGAGCTTCACATCCTGTTGCAGTGCAGTGAATGGGTGCTCACATGGCTTCTGAGGCTAGTGGACACACATGGAAGGACCTCCTACACACACGCAGCACCGCCGAGGCACATGCACGCGCAGCACCGGCCACACACACACCGGTGGTAGCTTATCTCACCTCCCAGATGAACTCACGGAGATGTGGTGCGCACTAGGGATGTGAATCCCCACCACTGAGTTCGATTCGTATCTCGATACGCTCCCAGCGATTCGATACACTGACGATACAGTGAAGCCTCTGCCGATACGGTTCGATACGATTCATCCCGGCTGGCAATTATTTACCTATTTGAGTTCTATACGATTCACGATGCGATTTGAAACAATTCAACACATTACAGAGTAGGGCTGGGCGATATGGCCAAAATTTCATATCCCGATATAGCTCATTTTATATCCCGATAACGATAAACATACGATAGAACACCTCATGAATCTCCTCCTCCACTGTGACCCAACATGCATCATATAAATCGGTAACATAACTTTAGTGATGTGTTTTCAGCTGGGTGTTTCATATCTGGGTTCGAGTGTAACTCACAGAACTCAGGTTTCTCCACCGTGTAGATTAGAGCCATATCTTTGTATAAGTGCCTGGTAACAGCAGCAGTAACCTCCTCCTTCCTTTCATCCCGCTCAGCTGGCAGCTGTATGACGTGCTGCGGGTAAAAGCCTGTTGCAGCGTCTGGAGTTTATTCTGAGCTCTTACGCCAACACTCGACGCTGCTTTTGCAGCTTTTGCTCTTTGACTGTCTCTGTATCTTCAATGTGGTTTTTGTGCAGGTGATAAAATATATTAGTGGCGTCCGAGTCCGTTGTTGGGACCGGGAGTCAGCAAACTTTACAAACAGCTGCTGCCTGCTGTCTGGTCCAGGTCTGTCTTTTTATATTTAAACCACATCCATGAGACAGAAGTTGTCCCTCTTTTAGGCACAAGCTCCTCGGTTTGGGTTAGCTGGTTATCCTGTTGACCCTGGTCTAAAACGCGTCCACTACCGTCTGCCTCCATGTTTGTTTATGTGTTGCTGCGCGGTGCGTTCATGAACATCCCGTAAAGTGCATTATGCTGTAAAACTTCTATCGTGGCTTAAATGATAGATCTTTTTATCTGACGGTAGACATTTTCTATCGTCCAGACGAAATATTTCGTCATATCGCACAGCCCTATTACAGAGGATTGTTTTATTCCTAATAAAAACTAAATCATCAGCAAAAATGTTACACTTGTTGTTAGTCTCAACTGTTGCTGAATTTCCCAGAGGATTTTTTCCAAGGGATCAGTAAAGTAAATATGTATCATTCTTTAAGCAATCAATTGATATAGCCAATTTAAAAAATAGACCTCTTAGAATAAAAAAACATGTGAACCATTAACAAAGCCCTTTTCTCAGGTCCTCCTTTAATTATTAGTTCTTTCTGTCTGTAAATTTACAAAAACACTTGTTACATTGTGTAAATAACTTCAACATAGTGTCTCTAATACTGACTAACAGACTGATGAGCTGGAGCCAACACTCTTCTAGTGGCTAACTGAGCAGTAAGAGCAGAAATCATTACATATCTCCTCCTCACCTGTCACCTTACCAGGTTTTCTAACTGTGGCTGTGCACCACCTGGCCCCCGTAGTTTTACTGACGGTGCGTTCAAGAGCCTAAAGAAAACGAGGACATAGAAGATAAACTATGAACTGATAGACACTTCACCCACCTTGTCTACTGGTGGAGGTCAGAGGGACCTGGTGGTGCTGGTCCATATCATCTCACCTCTGTCATTGTGCTCCAGGACAGCTGAGGCTACAGTGTAGCTGATCACCACCAGTGTGTGAGTGACTGATGTGTTGTACAGCGCTTTGGGGAGTGAACTTTAGAAAGATCTATAGAAATACAGGAGATTTACCATTTAGATCACCATGGTAACAGAGACTAGACTAGAGAAACACAAACCATTCATTCTAGATGTTTGTAGTCATTCTAACATGTAGAGTGAGGAGGAAACCTTCTGCTGGCGGTTTGTGGCTTTTGTCTGATTTGTTCTGTTTCTGTAGGCGTGTCTGAATCAGAGGTGTCAGGATGTGTCCGTGTTCGGTGTGGACGAGTGTCGCAGGAAGTGCAGCGGCCATGGGGTGAGTCAAACCAGGCTCTAGTCTAACGCCTCATAGTTTAATAAAAACTAAAGGCGTCACAGGAGGGTGAACCTAATGAGAAAATAGAAATAATGTTTCCAAGAAGATCTACATTAAAATAAAGTCATGTTAAAAAATAATCTGCATTTTTATTTCAAATTTAACATATTTTATTGACATTTACACTATTTTCCTCAATCTTTTACAGTTTTTAAATGTTAGTATTGTAAAAGCAGTAACCTTCAGAAAGTGTAGAGAACTTCCTGCTGTTTTAATAATGAAGTCAAAGGAAGACGCAGGTCTCTGATTGTCTTCTGCATCCTCTAGTTGTTTGTCAGCCTCTGATTGTGTTATGATTGTGTGTTTTTGTGTGTCAGATGTGTAACAGTAATAAGAACTGTCACTGTGATGAGGGCTGGGCTCCACCGGACTGCAGGTACTCGGGTCATGGAGGCAGCGTGGACAGCGGTCCCACCAGAGCTGCTGGAGGTGCTTCTCTCCGGAAACCTTCAGTCGGACATCGTCTCCTCTCTGCTTCAGCTTCTAACTCTTCTGTCTGTGTTCAGATTCCGATCCGGTCCGAGTCGCCCTGCTCGTCATCTTCTTCTTCGTCCTGCCTGTGGTCCTGCTCTTCCTCGCCCTCCGATTCCCTCGTTTCCGTCAGATGCTTTGCTGTCTGGGACCTAACAGCCCGTTTCACAAAGTCCGACAGCACAACCGGTAACCTGAACCTAAAGATCCACAACAGATCAGATCAGAGCACTATGAGCAGCAACTCTGTACTGTTTTCTTACCCATAATGCAGTGTGACTGACTGTGAGATGTGGGGTTTGGAGTTTGAACCCGCCCACGTCTCCAGGTACGGCTGGACCTGCAGGGTCCTGGTCTGTAGTCTGTCCCTGTAGAGTCAGAGCGGTGATCAGTCCCTCTTAAAGCTGCACCGAGCCACGTCTCAGTTCTGGTTTAGTCCCAACACGAACCGAGACAACAGCTTCCTCCTTCAGTAATGAGACCAGGCAGAGAGGCTTCTGGGAAATGAAGTCCTCAGAGTTTTAGTGCAGCTTCAAGTTTCACCAGTGACCTGAAATTAAATCTGATGTGTGTGTCTTTGTGAGCGTGTGACTCTAGGACCAGTTAATGACCAGGAGAGGTTTTTATTGATTTATTGTATTATCATTATTATTATTATCAAACTTTCCTCTAGAACTCCAGCGATGGAGCGAGTTGACGGCAGGAACGGAGAGCAGGTCCGACCTCTGAGGTATCACCTGAACCCGCAGCCCGACATCCCGCTGGCTCCGCCCCAAAAAGAGGTAACCAATGACCCAACTCAGACTCCACCCCACAGCAGGTCTGATAGATGTGATTTATGCAGAAAATCTAATGTTTTAAGTCATCAGATTGTTATTAAGGTGTTGTTAATCAGACGTCAGTTTAAATTAAACTGAAGGCCACTGAGTTTAATTAACTCCTTTCTTGAGTCATTAAAGACAAAAAAGACCACCTCTAAAAATAAACTGCTGTAAAGATAAACTGCTATAAAACTTCTCTGAATGAATCTGTTCAACAACTTCAGTCCAGCTGTAAACTCCCAAACCTTCAATCATTTTGTTCAGTTTTGGCTCTGATCTTTAAAGGTTTGTGCACCCCTGTTGTAGAGGTTAACATTGTTTTATATGGGGGTTCTAACACATTAGTAGGATTTTAGTTTTGAACAACAGATGTCTTAAATACCTAAAAATTTGCCTTTCAGAGGACTACTTCCTGTTTCTAGAGACTCTGCCCACTTTGAGTGATGTCACCGGTGGGCGTGGTCCTTACTGTAAATAACTAACTGATAGAAGCCACTTCAGAATGACCTGAACATCACTGTAATGGATACAAGTTTTAAAAAGTACCATAAGTTCCCTGTGCAGTTCCCTGTTTACACCAGCAGGTGGTGCAGTGGGGCCGGTCAGTAGGATTTAAACTTAGGAGACATTTTATTTAAACCATATTAATATAGATTGCATTAAATATTAAAGTTCAGTTGAACTTTAACAAATCCCCTCCAGGACCAGCGTTTATGATCTGGACTTGTTTATTTTCTCTCACTAATTAACGTTAGAACTCATTAATGGCTTAAAGCTGTTTCTGTTATTCTAACTCTCTCCTCTTCAGCAGCACACTCAGCGTTTTCCTGTCCTGACAATGCTGACTTCCTGTTTGGACCTTCAGGCTCCCGTAGCTGCTCCGTGGAGTTCTGACCATGTGTTTTCATCAGCTGAGAAGTCCAGTGTAGTTAGTGGGTGTCATCATCAATGGGAACTAGAGAAACCTTGAATATTAAAACTCCTTTAAACAGGCTCTCACCTGGTATTAACCTCTGTCCCCTGTAGCAGCTAGAGAACATTTTAGTCCTGTTGTTTTATGGACACATGCACCGAACATAACAGGAAAAAACTACTAAACCAAAAATTATAAATGATATGGAGATGTTTGTATAAAATGTGAAACATTATTCTTTTATATTATTACTATTAGTTATTTATGTTATTGTTACCATGAATTATAAATGGATAAACATGCCCAAAATAATAATTTTATAGCTTTATTCTTGGGGTGAAAGTTAAAGGGTCAAAGGTTAACTCCAGATAAATGAATGGTTTTCATGTGGAAATGATGCAGCTTGGGTCACATGATGTTTGTTTACAATAAACAGCTTTTCCTAGAAATAACAAGAAAATAACTCTGCAGCTTCAGAGAAAACTGAAGTGAAACCGACCGCTTCATCTTCCTGTTGGAGGAAGTGAAACACCTCCACTTCCTGTTGGACCTGACGCTAACGCTCCTGCTGCTTCTGCTTCCTGTCTTCTCTCCTATCAGGTTCATGACAGACCTGCTCCTCCCACTAAGCCCCTCCCCCCTGACCCCGCTCTAAACCCCTCGCCACAGGTAACTTCACCTGAACTCACCTCCAGCCGTTCATCTGTCCGTCTGCTCCAGGTGTCGGCTCTCTGTTTCCTGTGCGTCACGTTGTGTTTGGAGTTCAGACGTGCTTTTATTTAGATTTCATGTGTTAGTATTTGTTTACATATTTGAAGGGATACTTCAGCATTTCAGGAAATCCTCCATCTTTAAAGGGATACCTGGGTCATTCTGTCTGAAAGTGGGCGGAGTCAAAATTACCCTTTGTGTCTCTTTAACCGAAAACTTCTTCTAGCAATTCTGATTCTGGAAGGATCAACGTCCACATGGAGGATCAGTCATTATTATTATTGGTGGTAGTAGTAGTACTAGCAGTAGTAGTAGTAGTACTACATGGCGTAGCACTTAATGATGGTGAGTTCACGGACTAGGAATAATGTTGTACCGGAGGGTCGCCGGTTCGATCCCCAGCTCCGGCTGGGTTAGATTGTCATTGTGTCCTTGGGCAAGACACTTCACCCAACTTGCCTGCTGGTGGTGGTCAGAGGGACTTGGAGGGCGCCGGTGCATGGCACCCTGGGCACTCTGGCACTCTGTCAGTGTGCCCAAGAGCAGCTGTGACTACAACGTAGTTTATCACCACCAGTGTGTGAACGGGTGAATGAATGATCGTGTTGTATAGG
This sequence comes from Callopanchax toddi, assembly GCA_006937965.1. NCBI lineage: Eukaryota > Metazoa > Chordata > Actinopteri > Cyprinodontiformes > Nothobranchiidae > Callopanchax > Callopanchax toddi. The sequence goes on along the minus strand of SSNR01000144.1, from coordinate 193,859 downwards.
AAACGGGAAGAATAAAATCCTGAATCCAGGTCAAAATTAACAATACACTAAATAGTAAAAAAGCTGTCATATAAACACACTAGGGAGAGAAATTATTAAAACGAAGCTTTTCTTATATATCCTACTCACTTTGAACGTTTACTGTTTTATTTGCAGCCAGAAGTTCTTTGTATTATTTCTGTTTCTAGATCTTTAAAGTTACAGTGTTTCTCCAAGTCTCTACATGCTGATGATTAAATTTATGAATATGAAATGGGTCAGAGGAAGGTGGTTAAATCAAACGGGTTCTGATCCAAATAACAACCTGATGAAAACAGGCTGAGGGTTCTCAGGATGCTGAACTATTCTGTTTAGTCAGCTGATCATCATCATCACTGACCCGCTCTTCTTCTTACTTTTATTTCTGCTGCTTCAGTTGGTCAAACAGAGACCCGCCCCCCCCTCCAAGCCTCTGCCCCCTGACCCCCCCGACCCCAGCAAACAGGTACAGTCATCAAAACTGGAGTGTGCTGGTTCTGTCTGTCCTGTGTTTGTCTGCAGTCCTGTAGAACTCCTGATCCAGACCAGAACCCCTGATCCAGACTGGAACTGATCCAGTCTAGAACTCCTGATCCGGTCCAGAACACTTGATCTGGTCCTGTTTAAAATCTATCTGGTCCAGACTTACCTGTAATCCTCTAAAGTGTTTCTGATCCAGTTCTCCAGATTTTAGTTGATGACTTATCTTCAGTTCTGGTACCAGAACCTTTTCAGAGGAATGGACTCTGTGGAGTCAGTATTTTCTCCATGAGGACTAAATTGAATATGAAATCTAGACCTTCATTCTGGTTTCTGTTGCTCATCCTGTACATCAGAATCGGTTTTTATTTTCAGCTCCATGTCGTCTCATTCATCTTTATTCACTTTGTTTTCGTGGTCCTTGTTTATAAAGCTCTTTATGATAAATTTATAAACTTTACTTTCATTCTGTCCAGATGAAGTTTTTCAGTTGGATGGTTTGAAACAGGAAGAGGATTCATTTAGTCAGAAACGTCTTTTTCTCTGCATGCAGCTCGTTTAGCCAAACCTTTTAACTGCTCGCTGTCTGTCTGTTTCTTCATCATCTCCACCCTCCTCCTCCTCACTAACCTTTCAGCTGCTGGCGAGCCGACCAGCTCCGCCCAACAAGCCACTCCCCCCCAACCCCGTCACACCTGTACAGGTACGCTGCATGCTGCCCTCTGGTAGACTCTGACTGATCAGATGTGATTGTGATGGTTTGATGAGAATCAATGGATGAGCTGATTATAGGAACTAATCGGGTTGATTGACAGGTCGATGGGCGGGGCTGAGGTGGTTTAATGTTGGTAACAATGGTGGCAGATAGAAATGATGTGTTCAGGAGCAGAAATGAGCGTTGGACGTGACGGTTTACAGACTCTCTGAAGGCAAATAAATGACTAAAACACTCCTGGGAAATTTTAAAAGCTGCAAAAACGAACCAATCAACAGAAAATGATCCTGATCCAGTTCACGGTTCTGTTTTGGACTCGGCTTCTATCAACCTGAAACATTCTCGACTCTCCTCTGTCTTCAGGTTTCTGTTCCACTCAAACCGGTGGTGCCCAAAAAGCCTCGCCCACCGGCCCTGCCCCCTCACCCCGGCCTCCCGCCGCACTCCAGCTACGCCTCCAGCACCAAGCCAGACGCATCCAGAGCCGTCAGACCTGCAGCTGGTCCAAACAGGTACGATTGTAACAGGTTAAACCTCAGAACATCGTTTAGTCTAAAGACCTGACGTCAACCTGACCCGTTCACATAGCTGGGTCTGAAACCAGTCTCTCTACATTCAGTCGGACAGACAGACAGACAGTCAGTCTGTTGATGTTGATTCAGTGATTAATTCCTGAGAGTTTCATTAAATCCGTCCAGGGGCTCCGGAGGAGATATTTTACTAACATATACTAACTCCCATATCTCCTGCTATACCACTGTGATCATGGATCAGGGGCAGAGAGGTTGTCCACTGATCAAGAGGTCAGGGTTCAATCCCAGGTCCAAGCCATGTGTCAAAGTATCTTTGGACAAAATACTGAACCCCCACCTGCCTCCTGGGCACCGTGAACCTGTCTGCTGTTCCTCAGGAACGGGCCAGATGGAGAGAACTATTACTAACAGTGGTACTGTGGTATATACGATGATACTGTGGTATACACGATGGTACTGTCTGTGATTTATACGTAGTACTGTGGTATACACGATGGTACTGTCTGTGATTTATACGTAGTACTATGGTATATACGATGATACTGTCTGTGATTTATACGTAGTACTGTGGTATATACGATGATACTGTGGTATACACGATGGTACTGTCTGTGATTTATACGTAGTACTGTGGTATATATGTAGTATTGTGGTATATATGTAGTATTGTGGTTTATATGTAGTATTGTGGTATATATGTAGTATTGTGGTTTATATGTAGTATTGTGGTCTATATGTAGTATTGTGGTCTATATGTAGTATTGTGGTCTATATGTGGTATTGTGGTCTATATGTAGTATTGTGGTCTATATGTAGTATTGTGGTCTATATGTGGTATTGTGGTCTATATGTGGTATTGTGGTCTATATGTAGTATTGTGGTCTATATGTAGTATTGTGGTCTATATGTGGTATTGTGGTCTATATGTGGTATTGTGGTCTATATGTGGTATTGTGGTATATATGTGGTATTGTGGTCTATATGTGGTATTGTGGTCTATATGTGGTATTGTGGTATATATACATGTGGATACAAATCAACCCCTTCTTTCTACTAGTTCTGACTCTAGAATTCTTTGTCTCGCCTCTGTTTGCTGATTGCAGCTCATTCTGAGGTGAATAATCCTTAACACGCCCTTTAAGTTTGAGGTCACAGGTTCTTGACACTAGAGCTTCTGTAGGGACAAACCCTAAAACGACCTGCGACCTCATCAGGGGAAAACCCGACCAGTTTGCTTTACTTTCTTCATCCCATGACCAAAATCAGGAGTTGTTTTTTTGCTGTGACTCTTTTATGAAACTCAAGCAGGTTTTCAGTTGAACATTTCAGATGATAACCGCTTTAATGTGAGACAGGAAGCAGAGCGACGACCCATGGGTTACAGAGATAGGGAGAGTTGATCTGTCAGAGGACAGGGGGAAGGGGTGGGTAGGTCTGATGTGAGTCACCAACAATGCTAAAGGTCAGGTCTTGTTCGTAATGTAACAAAGTTCATCTGAAGCATCTGGATCGTGAGTTTTATTCAGGTTTGGTTTGTTTGATTAGCTGGTGTGTGCGCGCGCCTGTAGGTTGGGGTGCTACTTAGAGAATTCTGTTCAAGTAGAAGTCTTTCATCACTGGTTCTGGGGTTTGTGTCGAGAGTCGATCATTGAACCATCTGTCATTTATTTTACTAAACAACAAATACAGTGAGTTTGTCTAATAAACTTTTACGTTCCTATGATCCCTGAACGCAACATGAAAGATCAAAAGACTTTTCATGTTTTCCTCAGTAACCCTTTAACTGGCAGGTCTTTAAAATATGGGGCTGTTTGAATAACAGGTTTATTATGAGCTTCCTGTAATCTCACCTTATAATAAACCCTTGTTGCCCCAAATCATTAAAATCAGCAAAAAGAGAAAAATTTAACTTATTTTTCTTCACATGGAAGTTAAAGGGTTAATCCTGTTCTCAGAAGCTCCACCCCCCCACACCAAAGTAGAAGTTTAAAATAAATTAGTTCTTTTAAAAATACACTAAATGTATCAATACATTAGAAACTTCATATTTAAACCAGCAGCAGTTTCATGATTCATATCAGAACTGCTGGTCCAGTCCAGAACTGCTGGTCCAGTCCAGAACTGCTGGTCCAGTCCAGAACTGCTGGTCCAGTCCAGAACTGCTGGTCCAGTCCAGATCAGGCTTATTTTCTTCCCAGCATCCAGACTTTGTAGTAGTGGTTCTCAACTCTAGACTCAAGACTTTGGTTTTGGTTTTGGCTTCTGGTTCTGGTTCTGGACTCTGACTCTAGTTCTGGTTCTGGTTCATCCTGCTTAGAAGGAAACTGACTGACTACCAGTTTTTCTGTCTGAAGCTGATCAGAAGTGAAACCTGAAAACCTTCCTGTCTCTTCAGGCGACCTCCTCACCTGCCGACTCGACCCGCCGCTCCTCCTCTGCTCCAGTCGTCTCCTCCTCTCTGACCTTACACTGGTCAGATGACCTGCTCTTGTGAGGAAGGAGGTGATGAAGTTGAAGATGATCCTCCTGTTTTGCACTCGACCATCAGATTCGAACCTCCAACTCAGACTGCATGTAAATGTGACTGGATCAGTGCCTTGCTCAGTAGCGCCTCAGCAGGAACCATGTTTAGGATTCAAACCTGCAACTGTCACTGCTGCTGCTCATTGTGGTGCGCCCCCTGCTGGCACCACAGGACTTAGTGCCTTGCTCGAGGACATGTGACAGGAATCAAACCGTCGTCAAAGTTTGGAATGTTTTTCTGTTTCAGAACTCTGGAATCAGGTTTTCCTCCTGGACATTCAGACCCACCATGTGGACTCTGGTTCAGCTCCTGGACCTTCAGGTCTATCAGGTGGACTCTGGTTCAGCTCCTGGACCTTCAGGTCTATCAGGTGGACTCTGGTTCAGCTCCTGGACCTTCAGGTCTATCAGGTGGACTCTGGTTCAGCTCCTGGACCACCTTAAGGACTTTATTATTGGTTTAATGTGTCCCAGGAAATGCAGTTATGAGATTTTCACAATAAAAGTTATTTTTTAGATCAAAGTGATTTTATCAGAAGAATCAGAGTTGTATTTATTATCATTAAGGAATTTGCTGCAGAATTTATTCATTAGTAGAATTTTTAACTTTTTGCATAATTATTTAATTTTTATTTTGAAAATCTCAGACTTTGTGAGATCTGATGTCAGGATGATTTTGTTTAATTTTTTGTTTTCATAGTTCAGTCTTTTTTATCTAGATTCTTTTCATATAAACCTGGACTCTCCTGGACTTTCATAGACTTTCCTGGACTTTCTTAGATAACTCCTGGACTCTCGTAGACTCTCCTGGACTCTCGTAGACTCTCCTGGACTCTCGTAGACTCTCCTGGACTCTCGTAGACTCTTTTGGACTCTCGTAGATTCTCCTGGACTCTCCTGGACTCTCGTAGACTCTCCTGGATTCTCGTAGACTCTCCTGGATTCTCGTAGACTCTCCTGGACTCTCGTAGACTCTCCTGGACTCTCGTAGATTCTCCTGGACTCTCGTAGACTCTTCTGAACTCTCGTAGACTCTCCTGAACTCTCGTAGACTCTCCTGGACTCTCGTAGACTCTTCTGAACTCTCGTAGACTCTCCTGGATTCTCGTAGACTCTCCTGGACTCTGGTAGACCCTTCTGGACTCTCACAGATTCTCCCAGTCTGCCCTGAACAGGATCTAAGCAGACTCCAGGTCTCCTGTGCGGTTTTTGTTCTGGGTCAGGGTTTTATTTATTTTTCTGATCCTGACTTCCTGTCAGAGGTCAGGTGGTTTTTCTTACATTTAAATGATAATAAATTCTTTTTGTACACATTAACCTGGTTCCTGGTCTGTTAACGTGGTTCCTGGTCCAAGTGTTTCCTGTTCCAGGTGGTTCTGGGTTCAGATCTGAGGGGTTAGAGGTCAGAACCTGGATCAGGTCTACTGAAGGTGAGGAGGTCCTGGTCCTTGTGTTTCTGAGCCTTTAAAGGTGAACCAGAGCTCCTGATCTAGAACCTGAAGAAAGATGAAAGAAACCAGAAGCTCCTGCATTCTGATTGGCTGTCAGGACGTCTCTGTCTCTGAAGATTTCCGCTCTTCGTCTCCTCCCCCTCCCCACTCCCCCCTGACCTCGGCGGTGCGCGAGGAGGAAGCTGTGGCTGAGTCATGCTTTGCTGCTGCGCTCGTCGATGTGAACTCAGATCAATCTTCATCCTGCTGCTCCTCCATGGCTCCTTCAGTCCTCCTCTTCCTCGGACTCCTCCTGAGCTCCTCCAGCGCTCTGCCTCCTCCTCGGACCTCCTTCCTCCTCAGTAAGTAACAGTCATGAGTTCATGCTGAGACCTTTTTATCAAATCTAACCTCATCATTCAGAGATAATACAGGTTTTGCCTAGAAGAGAGAGACTGAACCATCACTGCTTCCAGCCAATGAGAGTTATAGAGTTTAGTTCAATTTACAGTCACAGAAAAGGAAAAACAACCTGAATTAGTTTTATAAAGGAGGATTTGTGGGTTTGAGTCATGATGATTATATTTGTCAGGTGACTTTAGCAAATTCTTTACCTGGTTTATAAACTAAAGGTCAGTTTTACTCCCCTGGGTTGTGTTTGAGGACTCTTTACTCCTCTGGGTTGTGTTTGAGGGCTCTTGACTCCCCTGGGTTGTGTTTGATGACTCTTTACTCCTCTGGGTTGTGTTTGATGACTCTTTACTCCTCTGGGTTGTGTTTGATGACTCTTTACTCCTCTGGGTTGTGTTTGAGGACTCTTTACTCCCCTGGGTTGTGTTTGATTACTCTTTATTCCTCTGGGTTGTGTTTGATGACTCTTTACTCGTCTGAGTTGTGTTTTAGGACTCTACTCCTCTGGGTTGTGTTTGAGGACTCTTTACTCCCCTGGGTTGTGTTTGAGGACTCTTTACTCCTCTGGGTTGTGTTTGAGGACTCTTTACTCCTCTGGGTTGTGTTTGAGGACTCTTTACTCCTCTGGGTTGTGTTTGA
>SSNR01000144.1:163339-173339 GCA_006937965.1 Callopanchax toddi | reverse complement strand
GTCCCGGTCTTGAACTGGTCTACCAGAGTCCCGGTCTTGAACTGGTCTACCAGACTCCAGGTCCTGAACTGGTCTACCAGACTCCAGGTCTTGAACTGGTCTACCAGACTCCNTTATTCTAATAATCTAAAGGTAAATATTACTCATTTATTCTAATAATCTAAAGGTAAATATTACTCATTTATTCTAATAATCTAAAGGTAAATATTACTCATTTATTCTAATAATCTAAAGGTAAATATTACTCATTTATTCTAATAATCTAAAGGTAAATATTACTCATTTATTCTAATAATCCAGCCTGCAGCCAAATGTGCCTCAAAAATCAAAGATTTTTTTAGAAAATCTGACAAATACAGATTTTAATTTTAACCTTTATTTGCTGAGAGACGAGTCATTAAAGGGTCATCTGGGTCCTCCTAGGCCACACCCACCTGTGACATCACTCAAAGTGGGTGGAGTCTTTAAAACATGACTAGTCCTCAGACTAGAGCAGTATTCTATTACCTGTTAGCTAACCTCTAATGTAGCAGAGTGGCAGGCCAGGGTGGTGGTCCTCATTTTGCTGAGGCGACCGTGGCTCAGTGGCAAGAGAGGTCGCCTCCCATGTGAGAGAGTATGGGTTCAAACCCCGACTCTATCTGAGTCCAGGTCCTGAACTGGTCTACCAGAGTCCAGGTCCTGAACTGGTCTACCAGAGTCCAGGTCCTGAACTGGTCTAGCTGAGTCCAGGTCCTGAACTGATCTACCAGACTCCAGGTCCTGAACTGGTCTACCAGACTCCAGGTCCTGAACTGGTCTACCAGAGTCCCGGTCTTGAACTGGTCTACCAGACTCCAGGTCCTGAACTGGTCTACCAGAGTCCTGGTCTTGAACTGGTCTACCAGACTCCAGGTCCTGAACTGGTCTACCAGAGTCCAGGTCCTGAACTGGTCTACCAGACTCCAGGTCCTGAACTGGTCTACCAGAGTCCAGGTCCTGAACTGGTCTACCAGACTCCAGGTCCTGAACTGGTCTACCCGAGTCCAAGTCCTGAACTGGTCTACCCGAGTCCAGGTCCTGAACTGGTCTACCCGAGTCCAGGTCCTGAACTGGTCTACCCGAGTCCAGGTCCTAAACTGGTCTACCCGAGTCCAGGTCCTGAACTGGTCTACCCGAGTCCAGGTCCTAAACTGGTCTACCCGAGTCCAGGTCCTAAACTGGTCTACCCGAGTCCAGGTCTTAAACTGGTCTACCAGAGTCCAGGTCCTTAACTGGTCTACCAGAGTCCAGGTCTTGAACTGGTCTACCAGAGTCCCGGTCTTGAACTGGTCTACCAGAGTCCCGGTCTTGAACTGGTCTACCAGACTCCAGGTCTTGAACTGGTCTACCAGACTCCAGGTCTTGAACTGGTCTACCAGACTCCAGGTCTTGAACTGGTCTACCCGAGTCCCGGTCTTGAACTGGTCTACCAGACTCCAGGTCTTGAACTGGTCTACCAGACTCCAGGTCCTGAACTGGTCTACTAGACTCCAGGTCCTGAACTGGTCTAGCTGAGTCCAGGTCCTGAACTGGTCTACCTGACTCCAGGTCCTGAACTGGTCTACCCGAGTCCAAGTCCTGAACTGGTCTACCCGAGTCCAGGTCCTGAACTGGTCTACCCGAGTCCAGGTCCTAAACTGGTCTACCTGAGTCCAGGTCCTAAACTGGTCTACCAGACTCCAGGTCCTGAACTGGTCTACCAGAGTCCAGGTCCTGAACTGGTCTACCAGAGTCCAGGTCCTGAACTGATCTACCAGAGTCCAGGTCCTGAACTGGTCTACCTGAGTCCAGGTCCAGGTCCTGATCGGTGATTTGTGGTTTCTGTCTTCAGGTCGACTGTCTGAACTTGGTCCAGGTGGTTCAGTTGATTAACTCCACCCACCTTTACGTCTGCGGCAGCTACGCCTACAGCCCACGCCACGCCTTCATCGTAAGTCTTCACAGAACCTCCTCATCAGGAGCAGAACCTTCAGCTGGGTTCTGTGGTTGACCCTGTTTGTCTCCTTCAGGACGTTGGGAGCTTCTCTCTGGTCCATCAGGGCGGAGCTAAAGGTCGCTGTCCCTTCAGCCCCTTTGAGAGGAGCTCGGCCGTCACCATCGGTCAGTCTGGTCCTTATTAACTCACCGTACTGGTGGAGGTCTCATCATCCAGGTCATGGTGTTCCTGGTGGGTTCAGATGAAGGCAGCTGGACTAAAGAAGTCCTTGGTTTGATCCTACCAGGAACACCAGGTTGAGCAGAACACCGGTGTTTTACTGATTCCTGTTTTTGTTTTTTGTGAAGTGAAGTCGAGGTTCCGTTAAAACGATCTGTGGTTTGTTTCTTCGCCTGCAGACGGGGAACTTTTTACTGCCACAACCTCCGACTTCAGAGGCGTCGAACCTCAGATTTCTAGATACTTCAGCAGAAACCGGCGTCCAAACGTCAGCCTGGACTCGTCTACCAGCTTACTGGAGGGTGAGTTCTGACTCCACCAGCAGGAGCAGTACATAGTACAGCATAGTACTCACACAGGTACTTCCACAGGTACATATGGGGGTAAGTACAGAGGTACATATAGGGTAGGATAGAGGTACATACAGGATGTACTTATTCTATTCATACACTAGTACATACCCTGTACTCCCTCTGTGCGTAACCCTGTAGTACCTGTGTAAGTACTAGGCTTTCATATCTGAAGGAGCCAGAGTACTGTCCATGGAGGAGGAGGAGGGGGGGGGGTTGGAGTGCTGTACTGATAGAATGTTGCTGCAGTGAAATCAGTATTTTTCCTTTTTTCTGCATCTTACTTTGACTAAAACATCATTATAATGGACTGAATAATCAGGTAATGTTCTATTAATTTGTTCTAAGGAAATGTTAAAATGTCCTGTAATTTACTTGAACGCAGCCTGTTCAACTGTCTGTCAGCTGGTTGCTATGACAACAGAAACAGTGTGTCTCTCTGGAAGAGAGAGAGGAGGAAGTGAAGAGATGTTTTGGTTTCTGTAGGTCTGACTTTGACCAACAGCGGTCTGTTTAGTAATAAAGCACCGAGAACGACAACATTTGACTTGTTTTTGAGAGAGTAGAACATTATAACAGCGTTAAATAAACGAGTTCTGTGTCAGCGTTTACCGGTGTGTTGGAGGAGAGGGAGGGGGCGAGGGAGCAAACAGCGAGCGGAGGAAAACAGAGAAGAAAAGTTTTTGAGCTAAACTGCTGGAAAAGTGACGATTTTAAAGTGTTAAAGTGAGGCTGTTAAACGGGTCGACATCCACCTGGACCTGATCCTGGTCCTGGTCCAGGTGGATTGTTGTGGGTTTTATGAAATGTTGACCGCTTTGGGGACACAGTAATTGGCTCGAGGGCCAGACCACTGACCCATCAGCTGAACTCTGAAGCATCGTGTTCAGACAGAGAAGAGGAGAGAAGATGATCCACCAACAGCAAGTCTCCTCAGAAACATGGAGTTCAGCTCCTGCAGGTCCCAGAGGATCTGATGAGAAAACAGTCAGTCCGCTGACATCAGGAAACCTCAGACCTCATTCACGCCTCATCTCTGTGCCGACTAACAGTTTCAGTGAAACCAGACGACTGTCTCTCTCCACTTCCTGTTCTGAGGACTGATTTCCTCTTTGTGTCTCGCAAACTTTGCTGTTATTTTAAATATCAGCAGAAACACTTAAATGTTTTTATTCCAGCGTGAATTGTGTTTTCTTTAGTCCATCACTGAGTCTGAAGACTTCAATCATCACTTCCTGTGTTTCAGAGCCAAAGTTTGTGAGCTCCTCGTTTGACCCGGAGCAGCAGAAACTTTACTTCTTCTTCACCGAAGTGGGGAAAGAGTTCAGCTTTGTGAACAAGCTTCAAATCTCCAGAGTGGCTCAAGTCTGCAAGGTGACAGGAAGCCCCTGGAGGAGTGATGGTGGAGTGAGGTGGTGGAGATAAAACTCTGTTTGGTCCTCAGGATGATGTCGGTGGACAGAGGATCCTGCAGAAGAAGTGGACCTCCTTCGCCAAAACCATCCTGCTGTGTCAGAAATCCAGAGAGCTCCCATTCAACGTTCTGCAGGACATGTTCACCCTCCAGCCACCAGAGGGCAGCAACACATCAGAAATGCTGTTTTATGGCATCTTCACCTCTCAGTGGTAGGAAGAGATCAGTTCTATGAGATGTAACCATTCACAGGACAGAGGAGCAGGTTTGACCATAGATATCATATTTAGGCACTAGATATCTTACCCTCGCTGTAAGCTAATGGACCCTGACATAGCAACGAGGCAGCCATCTTACTTCGGACAGCTGCCCCTTTCATAACATTGGTGTTAATGGTGCATGTACTATTAAATACCTCTGACTCGATCAATTTTTAACCGATTTTCAAACGGTTTGCTTCGTTATAAACATCAGTTGTGGCTGTGAAATATATCAAAATATAAAGATAATGGTCGGGAAACTCATAAACTGTGAACATATCCCCTATCAAGCCTATATATAATAAGGTTTGTAAGAAAGTAAACCGTTTGTAAATCTGTTAATATTTCATCGAGTTAAGTGTTTTTAGTTCAGTTGATCGCTCACCTTCCATCTACCATAGAGAGCAGAACATCAGCTGTCTGTAGTAAGATGGCCGCCCTATAGCTACGCTGTCGAACCCCAGATGAGACGTCTAGCCTTTATATATGATATCTATGGGTTTGACATCAACCTTTACAAAAATAACGGAAGAAGGAAAAAATTACGAGAGAAGTAAAATATGAAAACATTTGAAAGTAAATGGAAAAAAAGATTATAAAAATGTACAAGAAATAAAAACAGCACATTTTTAAAAACAGGTAAATGTTTAAAAGTAAAAACGTGGAAAAAATGATAAAAAAGTACAAACACAAAATATAAACAAAATAAATGTCAAATTTAAAGAAAAAGAAAATATTCTTTTCACTTTATTAAGAGCTTCAAGACAGAGGTTCCTGATTTTATTTGACATTTTCTTTTTAAGTTTTTTTAAAACTATTTTAGCAACTCAAATATCCCACAGCGGTCACCTTCAGACGTTTTATTTACCATCTTCATCCATTTCTAGAGGAAATGTGAACATTCTCGACTCTTCCTCCCACCTTGTTTCAAACGTCTATCCAGCAGCTCGCGAGGTGACTGCAGCCTGTAAAATGTGAACCCATGTTTCAGGTCAGCTCAGAGGGAGTCTGCAGTGTGCAGGTTCAGGCTGCAGGACATCAGGTCCGTCTTCTCTGGACCCTATAAGACCATGAACACCAAGACGCTTCAGTGGAGCTCCGTCCGACGCTCCTTCCTGGGAAAGGTGATGACATCATTTCACTCACCTGCTGAGCTCTAACATTATCATCTAGTATTAAATAACAGTGTCTTTGTGGATGTGAGATTGTAATGTTGCAGAAAAAGACCTAAAACAGAGAGACGTGTCCCTCAGGGTTTGATTCTGGGCTCTTTTTAGTTTCACTCATCTCTATTTTTCATCTCCTTTCTAACTAAAATGTTGTTCTTTCCCATGTCACTTGTTCTTCCAACAGTGCGGATTAGCGAATTATTCCGATTCGGACTTGTCAGAAGTGAAGAGGAGTTTCCTGACCAGTGACAGCGTGAGACCAGTTGGTCAGGCCGTGGTTTCCTCTGAGCAGAGATACAGTCGCGTGGCTGTAATGAGGACACAGGCGGCTAACGGCCAGCAGTATGACATCCTGTTCCTTCTGACAGGTGAGATGCTAGAAGCTGAGCGACCCCGGGGGCAGCTGCCCATCCAACAAGCTACCTGATCCAAAACTAGCTTCACCTTTACCAGTTCATACAAGTTCATCTCCATCTAATGGAAAGAAATTCAGCTGAAAGAATGAAACGACATTCCTACAACAAACAACATGACAGTCAGCAAAAAGACGCTAAAGATGCGTACCTGAAAACACTGACGGCTCAATTCAAACACCAACATTTCATCTGAAAGTCAGGATGCACAGGTTACAACAGTGTCAGTTTCATCTTCATTTCAAAACTCAGTCAACCAGCAGCCGAAAATGAGCAAAAAAACCCTTTTCATCCACCAGCCAGAACTAGAAATCAGGTTTAGTGACTGTAAATCCTGTTTGAGCGCTAAAACCTGAATCAGCTGACCCATTGTTTGACTCTACGGAGACGCTTCTCTCTGACCTGTGTGTGTTTGTCTTGTTATGATTGGTGAATAATGTAGTCAACCTACTTTTGGTCACTTCCTCTCAGTATTATTGGTTATGACGTTTCCATAGAGGTGTCAATCATTTAATTAACCAATAGGATCCCTGCATACCCACTACTGTGTGAACGGCACCCACCGTGCACACAGGAGGCAGACCTCTCAGCAGAGATTTTTCTCTCATTCTTTTATTGTAATTTTGTACTTTTGAGCTTGTTGAAAGTGTATTATAGTAATCTAAAAATGATAAGCATTATTATTATTATTATTAATAACTCATTGCTCATCTTGTGTTTGGTTCCCAGAGACTGGATTTCTCCACAAGGTGGTTTTGTTTGATCAGGGTCCTCGAGTCCTTGAGGAGATTCAGGTCTTCACAGGACCTCAGCGGGTCAGGAGCATGGTCCTCTCGTCCTCCAGGGTGAACCTCCCAACATGACAGCACAAAACATCAGCGCTCATTTGAATCAGAGTGGATTTTATTTTAGCTCAGGTCACGCAGAGATCGTTTCTGTAAAGAAACATTCAGACATCAGGGTCCTTCACACCAAGAAAGACAAAAAACAGGAAGCAAACCACGAAATCTGCTCCTTTAACATGATCAGCTCATAAACCTGCTCTATGTGTAGTCTGCCCTCTAGTGGAAGGTCTGGGTATGGCAGGTCATAAGTTCCTATTTATTTTGTATTAACATGATAAAATATAACTGGTAATTCTATCATCATCATACTAACATCAGCTGATAAAACTACAACATTCTGGTTATTTCATGTATCAGGATCTAAACGCTGCAGAGGTCAGCTGACTGACTGCTTCTGGTTGTGTAGGGGGTCCTGTACGTGGGGACGTCTGCAGGTGTGACGGCCGTACCTGTAGTCAACTGTTCCGTCTACACAAGCTGCGGCCTGTGCGTTCTGGCCAGAGATCCTCTGTGTGGGTGGAGTCGGACCAGGAAGGTCTGCACCAGCGCGGTCAGCGGTCACGATGACGTGTGAGTGACAGAACGTCAGGTTTAGCTCATCTGTTTATTGACCAGGAGTGGGGAACATTTTCTTTGTTGAGGCCACACGTTTTTAGAAAGTCCTCTAGGGGCCACGATCAGGGCTGATCTATCCACTTGAGACAGGGGACAAAATCTCTAAGTGTAAAGTCCTCATGGGCTGTAACCATCACATGTTTTAAATATTTAAAAAAAACACAGAAATCCTTTAATTGTGAACCTAAAACATCCTGATGCATTTAATGGATCCCCAGCACCAAACCCTGGGTTCTGACTGACAGGCTGCTGGTTTGATTTCAGAGTTCAAAACCTGGAGAACAGCAGCGTAGAGGATGAATGTCAGGGGGAGCAGGAGGTCAAAGGTAACCTGATTTCAGAGTCATTCTCTGAGCATCTGATCACTTCCTGTCTCTGTAGTTTAACAGATTTCTCATTTCCTCCCTCCTGCAGAGGTCAAAGTTCATCTGAATCAAGACGTGAAGCTTTCATGTGTGAAACCGTGCAACCTGGCCCATCTCACCTGGACCTCCTCTCTGCCCAGGAGTCTGCAGGAGAAACTCTTCATCCACTCAGCTGACGGCAGCCTCAGCTTCCTCGCCTCCTCCAGTACTGTTGGGCGCTACAGCTGTAAGTCAGAGGAGGCCGGATTCAGCGAGGTTGTAAGGAGTTACAGCATCCAGCTGATTCCAAACCCGCGAAGTTCACCTGGAGCTGATGAGTCGGTGTCCAAAAGCCCAAAAGACATCTTTGAGGACATTGAGACTCAGGAACCGACTGTGACCCGAGGTTCAGGTTCCTCCGAAGGATCCATGACAAATAAAATAACCAGCAGTAAAGAAGATTCTAGACAGGAAAGTTCAGAAGGTCCAGGAGACCATGTGAGGACAGCTAAAGGAGGTGAAGTCTCAATAAAGACCAAGACCATTAGAGAAGGTTCTGAGTCTTCTAGCAAAGAAAAAGTCATTCCCAGCAGGTCCATCCTGCAGCCCAGCGACGCTCCCAGTCAGAAGAGCTACTACAGCGAGATGGTGGTGGTGTCCCTCCTGCTGGCAGCCTGCGTCTGCGCTCTGCTTCTGGGCTTCCTCCACCTCCACAGACAGAAGAAAACTGACCCCAGATCAGAGCCTCTAGTGGCTCTGGAGGACTGCAGCAAAACAAACACGCCCATAGAGATCAGTTCTCTGAGCAGTCCAGAGGACGCAGGTCCAGACCAGACCCAGGCTCAGTAACCAGTCCAGTTCCTGTCCTCCTGGGACCTCCTCACGTCCTGGGACCTCCTCCCCTCCTGTGACCTCCTCCCCTCCTGGGACCTCCTCCCCTCCTGGGACCTCCTCTCTTCCTGGGACCTCCTCTCCTCCTGGGACCTCCTCCCCTCCTGGGACCTCCTCCCCTCCTGGGACCTCCTCCCCTCCTGGGACCTCCTCCCTTCCTGGGACCTCCTCCCCTCCTGGGACCTCCTGTGACCTGTGTAGAGGATTTATTCAGTGAGTTTTTATTCTCGTGTTTAGTTTGAGTTCAGTGGAGGATAATTATTCTATTTTATTCATCAGGCTTCAGTTTAATTCTCTGAGTCATTAAGGACAAAAGTAACAACCTTAAGGAGCAGCTATAACGACTTTAGAATTAATACATTTACAGTTTTCTGCATAAGTCAGTGAAACTACTTGAGTTCCAACCTGTCATTCATCTGGAGGACTGAACCTTTAGATGACTTCATATCTTTATTTGTTATTTTTGGAGAAAAAAAACAAAAACTGAGTTCTTTGTTTGGGTTTTTATTCAAACTATTTTTTACAGATCAGTTCTCTGGATGTTAACAAAAACCCAGACAGTAACTTTGATGTTTTCTCAGTTTTGATCAGATCAGATCCTCGACAGGAAGACGGATTTCATAATTCTCCTCCTGCCAGAATAAATTAGATTAATGAAAATGAATCCGTTTAGTGTTTATTAATAACTCCCAGCATCATGTGGTCAAACTGTCATTTAAAGAGTTAAAATCCTGATAATCATTTATTATTGAATGGTTTGAATTAAAGGTTTGACCCAAAAAATAACTTTTTATAGCATTTAAAAAAAATTATTCATTAATGGCTCAGAGAGGAGTCAAACTAATAATGAATCAAAGTTTATATTTTGAGTATTTATGTATATTATATATAAATATATAATAATTATAGGACTGATTTGTCCTCCAGCCACCCAAAAGTAGTTTGATAAAAATGTTTAGTTTTTTCCATAAATAATAACAATCATCTTAAGTAATCAAACTGGATTTCAAAGTTAAATGTTTCCAGATTTAATGACCTGGGGATTGGACGGAGAGGCAGCTGCTGGCTGGATTAATCGTCCAATCAGAGACTTCTTTGTGCTGATTCAGATCTCAGATCATCCTGTGGAAGTTTCGACTTCCAGATTCAGTTTTCAGTTCATCAGAGGATTAAAAGTAAAAGTTTTCTGTTTACTTTAGTTCTTTGTGATGAATCAGCCTTTAAAACCTGAATCTGGGCCTCCGTTTGAAACTGGAACTAAAAAATTTATTTTTAGAACAAAACAAACTTCTGTGAGACGAGGAGGAAGAAACATGAACTGTTCATCATCATCATCAGGAGCTGGAAAATCTTTAAAACTTGTTTGAATCTGATTTTAGTCAAGATGTAAAAAAAAAAACCTGAATAAATAAATAAATAATAGACTGTTGTTGAATCCTCTGCTGACAGATTATTAGAACATATGAAACATATTTCCAGTTAAATTTGTTTTATTGGACTTTCTGGTAATAAAAACACCTTTA
>SSNR01000144.1:151415-163223 GCA_006937965.1 Callopanchax toddi | reverse complement strand
TTAAAGTATTTATTCTGTCAGCCATCAAATAATAGTTTCCTTCTTCAACATTTGAACACAAAGAAAACAGAAAAACCTTTCCAGTTTGGTCAGGAGTCATGAGAGAGAAAACTTGTATTTATTGATTCTTTCTAACATAAAAACAAACAACATCCAGTAAAATGTTCATTTTGTTTAGTTGAATGTAGTTTTCTTGTCTTGTCTGGTGAAGCTCAGATTCCAGAGTTCTATCTAAAAGTCTCATCAGAAAACAGCAAGACTCTGACTGGTTTGTTTTAATGGGAGTGAAGTTTTTGTTTTGTTTACATGTTTTTACTCAGTGTAACATGTTTTGTTTACATGTTTATATACAGTATTTGTTGTAGTAACAGAAAGTCGATGTTGGTTTTTTACAGAGTTTGTCTGTAGATTTGATTCTGTGAAATGTTATTTTTAATATTTATTTTCTGTTTTAGTTGCTCTGTTTTTGTTTGAATGTTGAAACATTTTATAAATGAGCTTGTTTCTAAATCAGGAGTCAATGTGAATTAAAATCAAAAGAAAATGTATTGATATCACTATTTATCAGTAAACGGTTGATGTGACGTTCCTGGAGAACCTCTGAGGTTCCTTCTCCGTGATGCGTCACCAGTTCAGACCTGGCGTAGCGGCTGAGCTCTCTGTCAGCTCGAAATGTTAAAACCCTCCGAGTTACACTTGTTGGAATCAAAACGGCTGACTGGTACATTCGGGTTGCCATGGTAACCATCTCTGTGTGAGATGCCCACACAGGAGGACTGTAACACATGGAGACTGCAGCCAATCAGAGAGCTGGATTTTCCCTCCTTTAGAGAACAGAAGACCTGATGAGGAAGACCTCCAACTAAACTCTGCTGTGTGAGACTAGAAGGTGAACTGAAATGTGTTAATAACCTTTTTGTTCTTTTTCTACATCTTTATTATTTATCTTTAAGTTAGACTCAGACGTCTGTCTGTCTGTCTGTCTGTTTGTTATGCGATGATGTAGCACCGTGGACCTGAGAGGAACGACATCTCCTTTCACTGGATGTCTGACATGTTGTGAAATGACAATAAAGCTCAAATCATTCTTTCATGGTGAGAAACTGGAGCTGAATCAGGTACATTTTCATGTCTCTACAATGTTTCTAGTTTTTTGTTATTGCCTTTGTAACTTGAGACATGAATAAAAACACAATGAAGGTCCTCTAGAATTCTATTGGCTGGTTTTTGGAGCCTGTTTAGTCATGTGACAGCCCTGAAAGTCAAAATAAAACTAAGATTAACCTGTAAACAAAGGAACTCCTTTTCCAGTCCAGAACTTCCGATCCAGTCCAGAACTGCTGATCCAGTCCAGAATTCCTGATCCAGTCCAGAACTCCTAGTCCAGTCCAGAACTCCTGATCCAGTCCAGAACTCCTGATCCAGTCCAGAACTCCTAGTCCAGTCCAGAACTCCTGATCCAGTCCAGAACTCCTGATCCAGTCCAGAACTGCTTGTCCAGTCCAGAACTCCTGATCCAGTCCAGAACTGCCAGTCCAGTCCAGAACTCCTGATCCAGTCCAGAACTCATAATCCAGTCCAGAACTCCTGATCCAGTCCAGAACTGCCAGTCCAGTCCAGAACTCCTGATCCAGTCCAGAACTGCTGATCCACTCCAGAACTCCTGATCCACTCCAGAACTCCTAGTCCAGTCCAGAACTCCTGATCCAGTCCAGAACTCCTAGTCCAGTCCAGAACTCGTGATCCAGTCCAGAACTGCTTGTCCAGTCCAGAACTCCTGATCCAGTCCAGAACTCCTGATCCAGTCCAGAACTCCTGATCCAGTCCAGAACTCCTAGTCCAGTCCAGAACTCCTGATCCAGTCCAGACCTCCTAGTCCAGTCCAGAACTTCTGAACCAGTCCAGAACCCCTAGTCCAGTTCAGAACTCCTGATCCACTCCAGAACTCCTGATCCACTCCAGAACTCCTAGTCCAGTCCAGAACTTCTGAACCAGTCCAGAACCCCTAGTCCAGTTCAGAACTCCTGATCCAGTCCAGAACTCCTAGTCCAGTCCAGAACTCCTGATCCAGTCCAGACCTCCTAGTCCAGTCCAGAACTTCTGAACCAGTCCAGAACCCCTAGTCCAGTTCAGAACTCCTGATCCACTCCAGAACTCCTGATCCACTCCAGAACTCCTAGTCCAGTCCAGAACTCCTGATCCAGTCCAGAACTCCTAGTCCAGTCCAGAACTCGTGATCCAGTCCAGAACTGCTTGTCCAGTCCAGAACTCCTGATCCACTCCAGAACTTCTGAACCAGTCCAGAACCCCTAGTCCAGTTCAGAACTCCTGATCCAGTTCAGAACTCCTGATCCAGTTCAGAACTGCTGATCCAGTCCAGAACTCCTGATTCAGTCCAGAACTCCTGATCCACTCCAGAACTCCTAGTCCAGTCCAGAACTCCTGATCCAGTCCAGAATTTCTGATCCAGTCCTTAACTGATCCAGTCCTGACACAGGTCCACACACAGCAGCACAGGTAGTACAAAGCAGTGAACTATCTTGTGAATTCGAGGTCTTTGGTTTCTGTTTCTTTTGACACACACTCGCCCTCTTGTGGCGGTTTTTTGATATTACAACAAACATTATTTACGATGCTTTTAGTTGAAAAAACCTTGGTATCTGTCACCCTCTTGTGGCAATAAGGTGAAACTACAACAAACATTAATCACTGTGTTTTAAACACCTGGAAAACTAAACAGTAAATTAAAGAACACCATCTCTAAAGTGAAACCATTATTCAACTATACTTTAGATATGTTAAAATACTGTAATTTTTAAAGAAGCTCATTATAAATCAAGGCAGAAATGTTTGAAAACAGCTAGCTATTATGAAGAGAGATGCATTCAGCAGGAATGGTAGTACAAAGCAGTGAACTATCTTGTGATTTCTTGGTCTTTGGTTTCTGTTGACACACACACCCGCCCTCTTGTGGCAATTTTGTGGCATTACAACAAGCATTATTTACGATGCTTTTAGTTGAAAAAACCTTGGTATCTGTCACCCTCTTGTGGCAATAAGGTGAAACTACAACAAACATTAATCACAGTGTTTTAAACACCTGGAAAAATAAACAGTAAATTAAAGAACACCATCTCTAACGTAAAACATTATTCAACAATACTTTGGATATGTTAAAATACTATAATTTTTAAAGAAGCTCATTATAAATGAAGGCAGAAATGTTTGAAAACAGCTAGCTATTATGAAGAGAGATGCATTCAGCAGGAATGGTAGTACAAAGCAGTGAACTATCTTGTGACTTTTTGGTCTTTGGTTTCTGTTTCTGCTGACACACACCCGCCCTCTTGTGACAGTTTTGTGACATTACAAATAACAGTAATTACAGCGCTTTTATATGAAAATCTTGAAAAATAAACTGTAAATTAAAGAACATCTTATTTAATGTAAAACCACTATTCAGCAGTACTTAGGATATGTTAAAATACTGTAATTTTTAAAGAAACTCATAAATCAGGGGAGTAATGTTTGAAAACAGCTAGCTAATGAAGTGAAGTGTATTCAGCTGGGATGGTAGTACAAAGCAGTGAACTATCTTGTGACTTCTTGGTCTTTGGTTTCTGTTTCTGTTGACACACACTTGCCCTCTTGTGGCAGTTTTGTGACATTACAACAAGCATTATTTACAGTGCTTTTAGTTGAAAAAACCTTGGTCTCTGTCACCCTCTTGTGGCAATAAGGTGAAACTATAACAAGCATTATTTACAGTGCTTTTAGTTGAAAAAAACTTGGTATCTGTCACCCTCTTGTGGCAGTTTTGTGAAACTACAATAAGCATTATTTACAGTGCTTTTAGTTTAAAAAAACTTGGTATCTGTCACCCTCTTGTGGCAGTTTTGTGACATTACAACAAGCATTATTTACAGTGCTTTTAGTTGAAAAAACCTTGGTCTCTGTCACCCTCTTGTGGCAATCAGGTGCTTTAAAAACCTGGAAAAATAAACAGCAACCATTATTCAACCATTATTGAACCATACATAGGATATAAAATACTGTAGTTTCTAAAGAAGCTCATTATAAATCAAGGCAGTATTGTTTGAATACAGCTAGCTAATGAAGTGAAGTGTATTCAGCAGGATGGTAAGCACGTCGGTTCGCCGGGCTGCATATTATTTGTGGGGAATGGGGATGCAGCGCTATTTCTGCATCCTTGGATCAAAATATTGGTGGGACACGTCACCTCCGTCCATGCCAAATCTACGCCCATGATGTGAGGTGATGATGTTTATGTGTTATACAAACATCTCCATGATTTAATGTTTTAGTGACGTTCAGTTTGTAACATGACATTCTTCCAATCCAGGGGACTGACCTACTGGATCCACTGGTTCTGATCCGGTTCTGTTTTCAGTTCTGGTACCAAAGCCAGAAGCCTCTGACTTCTGAAAAAGCCTCCTCGTGTTTCCTGTTTCGTCTGATTTGGTTTTATGGGTGTTTCATAAAGTCACCTTCCCAGAAATAATGCAGCTTCCTTGTGATGCGTTCAAGTGCGGTCGGAACACTAACTTTGGAAGAGTTAATAATGGATTCATGAGTCGATGATTTTAAAATCAGGAGAATTAATTTGGATCCTCACAGAATTAGAATGGAGGTTTTAGATATTTTAATCTGATAAAATAAACTTTTATTTTTTAACTCTGTTTCTGTAACATCTCTGAAATATGATCTCACTTTTTGATTTTTCAGTTTGTTCCTCTTTAATTAGAACACTTTGAGTCGTTTTGCTGTTTTAATTATTTGAGAGGAACCCAGCTGCGGTGGCTGCTGCTGCCAGGGCAGGTCCTCTGTTTTATTTTGCTAACAGGGACTATTTTGTTAGAGTTACGGATTTCCGGAGTACACGTGAACGCGTCGCGACAGGAGTCTGATTGACAAATTAGAGAAGTTCGGACGTGTTCAGGTCTCCTGGAAGCTTCTGATAACAAAGGTAAAAACACAAACCGTCCTCATTAATAAGCTGTAGAGAGTCAGGTGTTGATGTTTCTCAGGTGTTTGAAGCAGCTCTTTTGTTCTGGGTTCGTTGTTAGAAAACGAAACTGCGCCACGGATTTTCCTCCCGTTTGTTTTGATAAGTTGGATATTTTATTGTATTTTTAGTGTTTTGATCCTGTAAAGAGCAGCTGGTCGTGGAAATGAAAGAGTTTTAGTCAAGTCTGAGCTGAGCTGAGTCTCCCTCTGAACAACTTTATTTACCTGAAGCGTTTCCTGGTGACGTCATTTATTTATCCTCTGACCCATAAAACAAGCTGTTTAAAGTCAAAACCTGAAGGTCTCTCGTCTCGTCTCGTCTATACAAGCTCTGTAGCCTCTGTACAAAAATTGATCAAATGCTTTTAAATTTTATTTGGGGAAAAAAAAAAAAAGAATATAATGATCAATAAATTCAGCTCAGGTTTGGTGTTTTAGACTTTCATACACTCTACCTTTAAAATTAAATGGATTAAAAGATATCTGAAGAATCCACTTTCAATGTGGCACTGTGTATCTACATATTCAAGTCCTTGGGTGGCCTGGAATTTTTGCAACTACAAGATAGAAAAACTTCCTGTAAACTTATCTAACTTCCATAAAGTTCCTTTTAAGTTGGACATTGGTTTATAAACATAACTTCTCCCCTCATAACTGTTTTGTTTGGAACAACCAGGATATCTGCTTTAAACGCAAATCACTATTTTTCAAGAAATGGGTGGAGTATGATATTTTACTTGTAAAACAATGATTTACGTAATAAGGAGGGACAGTTGTTTAATGATGGTGAATTTCTTACAGAGTATAACGTCCCAGTGCTATCGTTGTTGATGCCGTCCCAGCAGGTTTAACATTGTTGGTGTCTTCTGGTATTAGATCTCCTGTTAATTATCCTCTGTTTCCAGAGCTATTTATTGGAAATTCAGATCCTTTCCTCAGCGCTAAAACCAAAAATGAACATATTAGAGAATTAATTCAAAGAAACACTGTTAGCAAACCTGCTTCTGTTTTTTTTCTGGAACAATTTGTATTCTGATATAGACTGGAAGTGGAAACAGGCTTGGCTGCTGCCAAGAAAATCTTTAGTATCAAACAAGATCTGGGAGGTAACATAAAAATTCTGCACAGATGTTATCCCACTAATTTAGCACTGGCTAAATATATTCCAAATATAGACCCCTATTGTTCATTCTGTCATCCAGAAAATGAAACATTAACCCACCTGTTCTGGGATTGTTCTGGTAGTAAAACTTTTTGGTTTGATCTTAATCTTTTTTTTTTAACAGGAAGTTAGATATCCTTATTACACTCACTGTTGAACATGTTCTTTTTGGTGTATCCGATGTACAAATACCTGGTAAAAAAAAAAAAAAAAGAAACATTTTCTTATTCTGTTAGCAAAGTTCCATATCCATGCCAGCAAATGTTCTAAACAAAAACCCAATCTCACTGTCTTCAGGGCCTATTGATGTTGCTTTTTGGACTCTCTTAAACTTTGCTCTACTTCAAAAGCTATTAAGCTTAAAGCCTTATGTGAAGAATTTGACCTTTAACTATTTGAGGTTTATTTGACTTTATAGAAGTTAAACTTCTATGTATTGTGTCTTTGTAACCTGTTGAGTATTCCCTCTTCTCGAGCACTTCTACTGTTTGAATTGTATGATGATTATTTGTAAATAAAGTTTGTTTAAAAAAAATAACAAGCTGTTTAAACATCCTGATATGAACAAGGGCGGAGCTTATTATTAGGGTTAGGGTTATTAGGTTTACTTTAAACTGAGTTTCATTCATTCAGGTTATGAAATACATGAAATACACAAATCAACTCTAAACCAAGAGAAAATGTAATATTCATGATTTTATTTACAAATAACCACACACACACACACACACACACACACACACACACACACACACACACACACACACACACACACACACACACACACACACACACACACACAAGATCACCTCAGCAGCACAGTGTGCATCATGAAGGCAGCTGGTAAATATTAAACCAGCTGCACAGGATGGCGTTTCTATGGATTATTTTCTGACATCATAAAAGGAGGAGGGGCCTCCTGGCTCTTTTATTTTTCCAGTTTAATTGTTTTTATTTTCCCAGAATTCCTTCTGATCTTCTGTCGTCATGGCGTCCACGTCCGTCACCACAGTCGGTGGAGTTGTGATCGTAACACAAGTCATCCCCAAAGATGACCTCTCCATTCCCCTCCAGACACCTGATAGCCTTGCACCACAGGCTCCACCCCCTGATACAAAGACCCCGCCTCCTCCCTCTAAAGAAGACAGCGAGTCCTCCACCTTCCAGCAGGGGGAGCCACGAGTCCTCGGGGTGAGAATCTGACTATGTGATCCACTGCAGGTTAAACGTGTTGCGTATTTTAACATGTAGCGTAGCGTTTGTAACATATTGCATGTTTAATATCATATTGGCCCAAATATAAGACGACCCCCCTCCTTTCAAGACTAACCTTCAGAAAAAAGACTAAATTCACTTTTTAAAGAAACAATTTTTATTGAAATTTTGAAAAAATCGTTTAAATAATTGTCACGAAACTGTGGCTGTGAACAAGCAGGTGGACCCAAGGTGCTGGTAAGCAGGAGGCAGGAGACGGAGGTAATCCAAAAATGATGGTCTTTTATTAAATAAACTGGACAGGACTATGACTAACAGAAACAGGCTAAGACTAAACAGGCAGGAACAGAAACAGGTGAACCGAGGACGAGACAAGAAACAGAAGGGTTTAAATACTGTGGTAGAAATCAACGGAACAAGAAACACCTGGAGATACTTGACACGTGAGGGAGGGGCGAGAGCAGGAGCCAGTAACACAGGGGAAACAGACAAGGTAAAACAGACCAGACAGGGGATCATGACAAATAATACCGTAATTACAGACTGCTTTAATATTTGTCTATTAATCAGAGGTTATACTGTAGTTCTCTGTCGGGCAACAGATTTGAGTCAATTGGAAAAAAAGAGAAAGTTCAATTAAATCTGTTTCTCGCTCTATTAGTGCTCTCTCTCAACCTCCCTCCCTCCCTCCCTCCTTCTCTCTCTCTATGTGTGTGTGTGTGTGTGTGTGCGTGTGTGTTTGTGGCACAAATAAAAGCTGCTTTCATAAACAATGTCGCCAATTTGCCGCGAAGCTGAGCCGGCATCTTTGGCCTTTGGTTGTTCATAAGTTCTTGGACTGTGCCGGTATAGTTGTGCATACATGTAGCGTGTTTAACATGTAGCGTGTTTAACATGTAGCATATTTAAAATGTTGCATGTTTAACATGTAGCATATTTAAAATGTTGCATGTTTAACATGTAGCATATTTAAAATGTAGCGTGTTTAACATGTAGCGTGTTTAACATGTTGCATGTTTAACATGTAGCATATTTAACATGTAGCGTGTTTAACATGTTGCATGTTTAACATGTTGCATGTTTAACATGTAGCGTGTTTAACATGTAGCGTGTTTAACATGTTGCATGTTTAACATGTAGCGTGTTTAACATGTAGCATATTTAAAATGTAGCATATTTAAAATGTAGCATGTTTAACATGTTGCGTGTTTAACATGTAGCATGTTTAAAATGTAGCATGTTTAAAATGTAGCATATTTAACATGTAGCATATTTAAAATGTAGCGTGTTTAAAATGTAGCGTGTTTAACATGTAGCATATTTAAAATGTAGCGTGTTTAAAATGTAGCGTGTTTAAAATGTAGCGTGTTTAAAATGTAGCGTGTTTAAAATGTAGCGTGTTTAACATGTTGCATGTTTAAAATGTAGCGTGTTTAAAATGTAGCGTGTTTAACATGTTGCATGTTTAACATGTAGCGTGTTTAAAATGTAGCATATTTAACATGTAGCATATTTAAAATGTAGCGTGTTTAAAATGTAGCATGTTTAACATGTTGCGTGTTTAACATGTAGCATGTTTAAAATGTAGCATATTTAACATGTAGCATATTTAAAATGTAGCGTGTTTAAAATGTAGCATATTTAAAATGTAGCGTGTTTAAAATGCAGCATATTTAACATGTAGCGTGTTTAAAATGTAGCATGTTTAACATGTTGCGTGTTTAACATGTAGCATGTTTAAAATGTAGCATATTTAACATGTAGCATATTTAAAATGTAGCGTGTTTAAAATGCAGCATATTTAACATGTAGCGTGTTTAACATGTAGCGTGTTTAACATGTAGCATGTTTAACATGTAGCGTGTTTAAAATGCAGCATATTTAACATGTAGCGTGTTTAACATGTAGCATGTTTAACATGTAGCGTGTTTAAAATGCAGCATATTTAACATGTAGCGTGTTTAACATGTAGCATGTTTAACATGTAGCATGTTTAACATGTAGCGTGTCCTCAGGTTGTGCAGATCTTCATCGGCCTGTTGTGCGTCCTCTTCAGTCTGACCTTCCTCCTCTCACCAGCCCTGATGGTCTACACGCCGTTTGGCCTCGGAGCTCTGGTACGTAAACTCTGTTCATTAGAGCTCAAGCAGTCGGGTTTAATTTCTTCAACATTTCTTCTTCGTTATTGTTCTTCCTTCTGACCAACGATGGATTCTGATTTGAGATCCGATACTGGTTTCTGAATCTTGTTCTGATCTGATCTACTGATACAGGTTTTTGGAAATAAGTCAGAATCTGATTGGTGTCAAAGAACTAAAATGAACAGAATGTTTTTTAAAACTATTTTTCTTCTGTACTGTTGTGATGCCTGAGGGCTGATACTATCTTCTGATTCTCAGCGTTTCTGCCAATACAGATGTTTCATTTTCAGATCAGTCGATAACAGATTATTGTGTTTTTTCATTTGTGTAATTCATTTTATTAAACCAGGTGAGCCAGTCGATCACAGATTAGGCTGATCATGCTGAATTTTGGCTGATGCAGATCACCAGTGTCTCTACTTCTGACCTGTTCCTTGGTGATTTATTGGTGAAAATCTTTATCCTGATGAACTTTCAGACAGATGGTGATGTTTTATCTTCAGATCCTGGATTCATGTCACAAGTCCAAACCATAACCGTGCGCTGTAGTTATTATGTGGTTCTTGCTCCTTATTCATCAGGACCAACAGTCCAGAGTTTTCCAGCTGGTCTGTGTTTTTACTGACAGACTGCAGGCCTTTCTTAACCCGCAGGAGTCATAAATGTCAACTTACAAAATAAAAACTTTACATATTGATATATTTTTCTTGACATAGATCTGTTGAACAACTTCAGTTCTGCTCAAACTACCAACCTGTCAATCATCTGGAGGATTTAGCCCTTTAAGTGCCAGTTTGATGACTTCATATCTTTTTTATTTATGGAAAAACACAAAAACTGAGTTATTTGTTAGGGTGGCCATGAGACTCTTTACAAATCAGTCCTAGAAATGTCAGGAAATACCCTAAATATGAGTTTTGATGCATTATTAGTTTCATTTTCATCAAGTCATAATTCTCCTCCAGCCTAGACTAAATCAGTTTTATGGAAAAAAAACTAAACGTTTTGTGTTAATAAGAAATATTGGCATCATTAGTCAAACTGACATTTATAGGGTTCAAATCCTCCAGATGATTGACAGGTAACAGGTCTATGCAGAAAAAGCTGAATAAATTAATATGTAAAGTTTTTAAAACAATGTTATGGATATATGGTGAAAATCTTTGTCCTTATTGTCCCAAGAGGGAAGTCGCTCTTTTTTTCTACAGCGTTTTAAGACTTAAATAAAAAAAATGGATTTTCTAAATTTATCAAACAAGTCTTTGTTAAAACTGAAGTTCCATATGGACCAGAAGCCATGTAAAAGCTCAGACGGAGAGGAAACGTCTACCCAGCTGGACAACATTGTTCCTAATGACACCTGAGGGGTCATCTCATCTGTAGACAGTGAAATATTTTGTTATTTTTTAATCAAATCCTTTGATGTTTGGCTGGGTTTCTGAGACACATTCAGGTTGAACCTGCTCACTAACGCAGGTTGGCAGTAATTTATTGAAGTGTTTCATCAGGCTCAGATGTCACCACCCTGTCTTTTCTCAAGGCTTTTGGAGGACTGTGACACTAAACACACGAATAACAGCAGCACCTGGATGTCAGAGGGTTAAATGAGTTCCATTAAATAGACACATCCCAATGATCAGCTCCTGATCTATAGTCAACGGCTTCTAAAAAATTTAAAACTAGCAAAGATTAGTTTCAGCTCCTTCAGAGAGGAGCTGTGTGTCCTGGGAGGAACCTTCATGACTTCAGGCTGAAAAACTGACTAGAACTGTCAGATCAAAATGTTTTGTTTCTGCTTTTTTCCAGTTTGTGGTTTCTGGCTCTCTGGCCGTGGCAGCAGGAAATCAGACTTCAGTCAGACTGGTCAGTTTTTACTTTATATCCAGACTAAATGGGTGAAGGTTACTCACACGAACCCGACTTAGACATGTTGGGTGGGACGGCGTGTTTGTGTCTCTGCAGGTCTGGGCGTCTCTGCTGTCCAACATGTTCAGCGCCCTCCTCGGCCTGGTGGGTCTGGTCTACATCTGCTTTCTGTTCGCTGACACCCCCCCTGCCGAGAGGATCTGCAGATTCCTCACATCCGACCTAAGCTCCTATTGGTCAAAGTGCACCAGCGATATGTGGAGGCTGAATGTAGGTCAAAGTTAAACAAACAAATGAGTAAACATGTAACTGTAATCTTAGTCAGGTGTCCTCAATCTGTGATGAATTTCATCCTTCAAAAGCTGATTTAAAAATAATGAAATCAGAACTAAAAAG
>SSNR01000144.1:128716-151304 GCA_006937965.1 Callopanchax toddi | reverse complement strand
GCTCCTATTGGTCAAAGTGCACCAGCGATATGTGGAGGCTGAATGTAGGTCAAAGTTAAACGAACAAATGAGTAAACATGTAACTGTAATCTTAGTCAGGTGTCCTCAATCTGTGATGAATTTCATCCTTCAAAAGCTGATTTAAAAATAATGAAATCAGAACTAAAAAGCATCCTTCATCCATCCATCCATCCATCCATCCATCCATCCATCCCACCAGCAATAGCTCAGCAGGTAGAACATTCGTCTTGTAACTGGCTGAACCAAAACCTTCAATAGGATCTATAATCGCGACCAAAGACCTGGGGGGGAGTGGAGGTGGCGTCACGCAGCCAGCGCCTACGATAAGTCTGTCTGTCACCTCTATAATGTTTGTCACACACGCTGCCATCACATAACACCTGACCTCAGTTCGTCGTCATCGCTTATGACTGGAATAAGTTCAAAACAAAACACTGGACGTCCTCTGTGTGTGCGTATGTTCGTGTGTGCGTTTGGAGAGGGAGACAACAAGCTGATTTGGCCATAAGGCCTGTTTTCACAAACACTTACTGTAAGTGATGGTGAAGTACGTCTCCGTGACGTAGTTCACAGATGTCTGAGTGACGGCGTGCTTCTCCTCAGACTTTATCGTAAGACCTGGTTCTCCTTCAGCTGAGGATCTCTTACAGTCGCCATTATGTGGCTACAATGTAGCTCACCGCCATCAGCGTGTGAATGACTGGAGTGTAAAGCGCTTCGTAGTCCATGACTTAGAAAAACCCTAAACTCCGTCGGTCGGTCGGTCGATTAACAGGCCTGGTTGTGGAGGAATCCCATCCAGGAAGAAACCCAGACCTCGTCCTCCTCAGACCCACTCTCTGGCTCCCCTGGAGGAGCCCCAGGTGTTCCCAGATGTGGGGGGGGGGGATATTTAATCCCTCTGAATCAGGGCTACTCAGACATTAACCTTAAAGGACCACAAAGAAAGTGAAAGTAAAAAGGTGTTGCTGTGACAGGCTGTCACTGTGTTGTTGCCATAGAGATGACGGTGCACGTTGCTCTATTTTTACGTAGCTGGACGTCAACATCTCGTTATTTCCTGTCAGAGTGTAAACACCGCTCATACATTACTGCGCCGCCTCCATATGGAAACATGGATCTAGTGACGTATGTAGCTCCCAGGCAGCAGCTAACTGTACAGACCATCTTATTCCTCTCTCCTCTTTTTTGTTTTTCTCATATTCTCTGGCGTTTGCATCTTTCAGGAGGTTCTGAACGGACTTCTGGGCATCTTCATGATCCTGGTGGTTCTCCAAGTTTGTGTCTCCATCACTGTTTGTGTTTTCTCTGGGAGAATCATCCGAATCTACAGACGTTACTCCCCCATCACGGTAAGAGAGCCGACCTCCTCCATGAACGAGTCACGGCCTCAGGACCATTCCTCCTGGGTGTGGAGACCTTCTGATTGTTGTTTCTAAACTACAAATCCACAGAAATGATGCACAGAGAAAAAATAAGAACAAGCTGCTGCACCGATGCATCAAAACCAAAGTTCTTTGACAAATCAGATAAACGGAGGGGAATCCTCAAGGCTTCCAGAGAAGGACCAATAAATCAGCATTTATGAAAGGCTACATCTGATTTTAAATTAATATTTTTATATACTTAATGTGATTTTAACATTAATGTCTGTAAACTAATCTCCAGTCAGGAATGAGGGGTCACCTGATGCTGGTGGATTTAGGAGCTCAGACATGATTTCTAGTTCTGGCTGCAACAAGAACGCCTGAGAGTTTAGTTTCATTGACTCCTCCCATTTCTACTCTACCTCATGATGGAGTTGTGCATTACTTTAAGTTTCCTAACAGCATTGCTCTTGTCCTTTCTAAATGTCAGACCAGTTTATTTCAGTTTCAGTATTTTCTGTTCTACATTGATTTCTTGTGTTAAATAATCGAAGTCTCTGCCTGGGAGGAACACGTTGGTGTCGTCTGTAAGGAAAATCAGCTTGAACACTTTTGACACATTTACATATGTATGAAATGTTGACCTTTGACCTGCAGGTGGAGTCTAATGACAGCAGCACTTTGCTTTCTGCCGAAGCGCCTGATGCCTGACCTGGACCCCCCTGAGAGGAGACGGTGGATTCGCCCAGGACTCCGACTCCTCCTGTTATTAACCTTCAGTTAATCACGTTCCTGCTGCTGTTGCTTTAAACATTCTGTTGTTTCAGGAGGGAAATCCTCTGAAGCTGTGACAGACCTCTAATGTTGTTGATGATGACGATGAAATCTTTCAGTAGAATTAAAGTCGCTCCATCACACAGCATAAAGACAAAAATCCTATTAAATCTATAAAACATGCTTTAACTTTGAATTCAGTGGATGAAACTCAAACGTGTGCTGTTCTTTATCTTTGTGAAACTTTAATAAAAAGGGAATCTTGTTTTAAAAAAGTTTAGTGTCTGTGTGCATGATCTCTATTAGATAGACACATTTATCTAAAAATTAAAGAAACACTTTTGTGAATTTTAAGCATTTCACATTTTCTCAACCACAGACATCAAATTCAGCCTCATCACATTACTTCTAATATCTTTTATAACTCTACCATGATGACCCATTGGATTTAATGCATCTCTGATTTTCTCTGTTATGAAACCGGTTCGTTCTACTTTCACAGTCTGAAATGGACTTTTCTCACTCACTGGTGTTTTTGCAGACTCCCCTCCTGTTGACGTGGTTACCTTCTATAATGACGACTTGCTCAAGTTGCTAAACTCAGTTGACCCAATGAAGTCCAGGCTGGTTTCCTTTGCGTGCACGGCGCCCTGGTTTACACCAGCACTTCGTGGACTGAAGCCTAAGGGCCGGCAACTGGAGCGCCTCTATAAAAGAACCAGACTCGATGCTCACAAGGATTTGTATTTATGTCACATGATGCATCTCCATAAAGATAGTCTAGGACAAAACTAGTTCTGCAGTAATCTCCTCAAATCAAGGTAACTCTAGATCACTGAACTCTCTGCCCTCAAATTGTTATTCAGTTGAATTTCGTAACTCACTGATGTCATTTTTAATGAAAAGTCCACCAGGGTCTGGGCTCATTGTCTCTGATGAGCACTTTCCTCTGACGTCCACATTCTCTGAGTTTGAGCTTCCTTCTGCCTCTGAGATAGCAGACCTTATAGTTCCAATCGTCCACATATCTTCTTGATCCCATCCCTACTAGTTTGCTGTGTCGGCCTATCCCCTGTGGGTGGATACAGGATGACGAGTCTCTGCTGTTCACTGCTACAACCCCTGCAGGAATGAGTGGAACCAGGAGGCTCCACTAAACCAGAAGAGGTATGTTTTCCTCTCTCGGTCCCACTGATTGTTATGTTTCATCCTCTGTCTCATTTCATCCAGGTCCAACTTCAAGCTGCTAGCAGTACAAGGGAAGCTGTCTGCTGTAAGAGGCCAGTGTCTGGGTACCGTGGAGTGTTACAGTCCAGAACACGACTGGTGGACGTGTGTCCTCGATGCCCGACCCGCTGGCTGAGTTCTCAGCCTGTGAGTGCCAGCAGGGTATGGTCTATGTCAGCGAGAGGTTTGTACAGTGGAGGAAATAATTATTTGAGCCCTTGCTGATTTTGTAAGTTTGACCAATGACAAAGAAATGAAAAGTCTCAGAACAGTATCATTTTAATGGTAGGTTTATTTTAACAGTGGCAGATAGCACATCAAAAGGAAAATCGAAAAAATAACTTTAAATAAAAGATAGAAACTCATTTGCATTTCATTGAGTGAAATAAGTATGTGAACCCCTACCAACCATGAACAGTTCTGGCTCCCACAGAGTGGTTAGACACTTCTACTCAATTAGTCACCCTCATTAAAGACACCTGTCTTAACTAGTCACCTGTATAAAGGACACCTGTCCACAGAATCAATCAATCAAGCAGACTCCAAACTCTCCAACATGGGAAAGACCAAAGAGCTGTCCAAGGATGTCAGAGACAACATTGTAGACCTGCACAAGGCTGGAATGGGCTACAAAACCATTAGCAAGAAGCTGGGAGAGAAGGGGACAACTGTTGCTGCAATTGTTCGAAAATGGAAGGAGCACAAAATGACCATCAGTCGACCTCGGTCTGGGGCTCCACGCAAGATCTCACCTCGTGGGGTGTCAATGATTCTGAGAAAGGTGAGAAATCATCCTAGAACTACACGGGAGGAGTTAGTTAATGACCTCAAATTAGCTGGGACCACAGTCACCAAGAAAACCATTGGAAACACATTACACCGCAATGGATTAAAATCCTGCAGAGCTCATAATGTGGAAAAACATGTGACCACATGGCATTTTTTATTTCATTGTGACAAACATCTTCATCTCACCTTGTCATGTCCTGCCCCCTTGTGTCCAGTTCATGCCTGTCTTCCCTCTGTGTTTCTGTGTTCCTCCTTGTGTCTCCATGCACTAATCCTCCACAGGTGTGTCTCGTCTCCCTAATCACCTCACTGCCTATATGCTGTTTAGTTCAGTCACTTCCTGTTGGTTCCTGTTGTATCCCTAGCCTTGTGTGTCCTGTGTCTACTGAGTTCAGACAGCATAAAGCTGTTTTGTGTCCACGTCGCCTGTTCCTGCCTCCTTCC
This sequence comes from Callopanchax toddi, assembly GCA_006937965.1. Classification (NCBI taxonomy): domain Eukaryota; kingdom Metazoa; phylum Chordata; class Actinopteri; order Cyprinodontiformes; family Nothobranchiidae; genus Callopanchax; species Callopanchax toddi. Next base: position 146,682 of record SSNR01000144.1, on the reverse strand, counting down.
TTCTGCATTTGGGTTCTGCACTACCCCACACCATGACACACCTCCCCAGTACAGCTCTGTACACTGGTCTGGGTTGCCAGATCAACGTTATCCAGCCCAAAAATTTGTAAAAAAAAACCAACTATAACGCAAAAAAGTATCACCCACGCATGATAGACACTAAAGCCATGTTTCCATGGGAGGTGCGGTTCGGTGGAGGGTCCTCGTAGTCCGGTACGGATCCGCTATTTCAGTTGAGCGTTTCCATCAGCTGTCGGACCCTCACTCGGCAGGCGGGGTTAAACGTAAATGCGTATCATCACGTCATACCAGCTCTGTCCTTATATGGGGCTTTTAATTTCTCCAGCTTGGCCCGGCATTGTTCCGCTGTCTGCTCAAATCCTTCAGCTGCATTTTGTGAAACTTCTTTATAAACTCTTTCATTTTTTTACCGATCTATGTAGCTCATCCTGAACGCAGCTGATCTCCGCCTCCTCGGGTCTGGGTCCGTGGCTCGACCTGCTGGGTCGGACCGTGAGGGATTCACTGACCCAGACCCGAGGAGGCAGCGGAGACCCGCGGTCCGCGGCAATGAATGAATCCCTCGCGGTCAGCGGCTAGACCGAGCAGGGTCCAGCTGCTGACCGCGAGGGATCACTCACTGATCCACACCTTACAGTAGGAGCCAGGTCCAGCGTTACAGGACGGATTGTTTTTACTTCTCACTATAGTAATAATAAAATAATGCACTCCAGGGTTTGTTTTGCTTGTCACAAGCAGTGATCAGTGGTCTGTGTTGTTTAACGCCACAGCTCCGCCCTAACCGTACCGCTCTATGGACCCCCAGCTCAAGAGGACCATTCATGGTCCATGAATGGAGCGGTACGGATCGGTTGTATGGACCGGTTTTACAATGGAAACAGACAAAATAGCGATCTGACCCATACCAAACCGTACCGACCCCTGCCATGNATTTGGTTCACAACTACCATTGACAGTGTAGCTGGAGCTAATGGTTGTGAGCAGGCCACAAGCGTTTGAAATACTGTGTAGATACTGTAGACAGAAGGGAGTCTGCAACATTCTTTAATAAGCGGTCAGCGTGAGGTTGTGACTCTTCTGATGGCGGTGTCTTAATTCCACATGTGACGGTGGGCCCTTTTGAATAGCTGTGATCCTCCAAACTTGAGTCTGACCACTGGGTTTGAGCGTCATCTGTAAAACCCCACTGGACCTCTAGAATGAAAAACCATCAATACTGAATGAGAGAAAATAATTTTCTCACATTCACTACTGATGAGGTTTTTTCCTCGTTGCCTGGTCAGACAAAATGTGTCCTGTGATGTGGACGAAGTCCTGTGGACTGACCCAGTATGGAGATACGATGCTGTGGCTGAGTAACGCACTTAGGTAGTATTTGTATATTTTTGTACCTTATACCATACATGAGCTTACTCGTACACAAGTAGCAAATGCATCAGATTTCTGTTTGGTTTTACCAGAGCTATGTGTAAATGCACCAGATTTCTGTTTAGTCTTTTTGTATCAGAGCTAAATGCTCAGTTATTTTTGTTTCACAACATGCATTTCACCTACAGTGAACAAAAACATGTATTTCTCAGATTCATGTCCTGAGCGTTGTGTTTTCTATTTTTCTCCGTAGTGTTTAGTGACTGTTCTTAGTGTTTATAATTTTGATTGACTCGGGGCACGATTTGACAACAAAGTTCAGTTTGGGTACAGATTGAACTGTTTTGAGGTGAAAGCTTGGTTTTGCAAGTAGAGTCTGAGATTTTGTGAATTTAGCTTGAAAATTGGGTTTTGTGTTCAAACTTTGGAGAAACTAAGAGCAGTTTTCAAGAGATGTGTCTTAGCAATTGAGAAAAACTGTAAGTCGATCTCAGCATAACTTACAGTTTTTGCCCATTGCTTGAACACTATAGACACATGCTTAGACCAAAGTAACAAAACCTGAAGCTTTTGTGCAATACCTTAAACACAGTGTAACCATTCCTTAAACAAAAGTGCTGCTTTGCACTTTAGTTCCATTTCTGCAACACACCTGCGCCTGCACACTACACACTATTTCATGCATAAGACACTTCGTTCATAAATGAAATCTCATGGTACCATTGGGACAACACATCTCTTCCAAATACAAAACACATTGGGTGATTGAAAACACCTAGACACACACCTGAAAACACTCACTTACGAAACTCAACACCAATCAGCCAGACATAAATAGGCTTCAGTTCAGACATTTTCAGAACTTTGCAAGCATGGAGGCAGAAAGAGGTAGAGGAAGACAAGCAGAGAGAGGAGGAGGAGGACGTGGACGTGGTCAAAGAGGTCATGTACGGAACAATATTTCATGGATGGATTCGCCACACAAGGAGCTATTTTCCCCGCTGCTTAGCAGGAGAAAATATCACTTGTGATGTTGACGAGATCATGTGGCCAGACCCAAACAGACGGCGAGATTCATAATCCCACTCACGCACAATTGCCTAGTTTTTCCTTTATTTACAGTAGTGTGTTTTTTGTTACTGCATGTACAGTACTGTACTGTAAAGTATACTATAGTACTGCGATGTGCAGTATTGAGTTGATATTGTTTGTAACCTTTCAGTTCTTTCACTTTTGATTGTTGGAGAAACCTTTGTTGTGAACAAATCAGTGTTCCGTTGAGCTTCACAGAAAGCTAACTGATTAACAGAATAAACACAGTGAAAATGAAAGACTGCATTGTTTTATATAAAGTACTCTAGTGTGTTGCTTCCAATCTGAAAGTGTATTCACATGATGCAAGTGTGTATCATTTTGTCATCAGAGTTTCATTTTGACAAAGGAATGTTACGTTTTGATAGCAGAGTTTAGGTTTTGATAGGGTTAGGGTTAGATGTGAATGGTATATTTCCCAGTGTTGTGTTATGTTTACTTGTGTGTAGAGTTTTGGTACAATGAGCCAAGTTTTGCAAAATGTGTTCAAGCAATGGGCAAAAACTGTAACAAAAACATTAAAAGACAAAGAAACAAAAGAATCAAGATTATCAAAGACTTTTAAAAACAGCTAACGAACATAAAACCCAATGAGATTGATACAATCCAAGGACAACACATAACGGATATAAGCAAAAGTAGTTTTAAACAATAGGATCTTCAGCTGAAGGTGAACAGACTCTTGATACAATGTAAAAATAAAGGGAGTTCATTCCAAAGTTGAGGTGCAACAGAAAGAGCCATCACCAGAACTTATCCATTTGCTCTTTGTAACTGATAGAAGTTTGTGGACCTTTAACAGTTCAGTAGGAGCTTGACCATGTAGGGCCCTGAAAGTCAGAGTAAGGATTTTCAAATGAATTCTACATTTAACAGGTAACAAGTGCAGACCGCAATGAATGACAATCTTTTCTGTTTTTCCCATCTTTTTTAAAGATTCTATCAATTCCTTAAAAAGCAGCTTGTGAACTTCAATGTTAGTTGATTTCCAAAGGCTCTCAGCGTCATGACATGTCATTCTGAAACTGTAAATATTCCTTTTGTGAGATAGTGCACAATGTCAAACTGGAGAGTATTCACACCAGAAAAACAACTTCAGTCGAATTCACATCTTCCTGCATCTAATCGAAACCACTCAGAAGGGTATCAGACGACCACAATAGAGCCAACGACAGACATCGATGACTTCTCAGCGGGCAGCGAAGAGGGTGATTTACAGCTAGTTTCAGCTCATCAAAGTGGAACAAAGACCTATTTTATGAACCCTTTCAGATTAGCATAACCTTCCCCATGCATCACAACATGTTAGCATGTGAATGACTGACTGACTTGACCAGCGGTTTGTCTATACATGTCTTAGATTATCCAAAAAAGGGTTTTAAGTAAAGGCAACTGGACTTATTTAGTTCTTTGAAGACATTTTGCTGCTCATCCAAGTAGCTTTGTCAATTCTGTCTGAAGTAAAGGAGAGACTTATAAACTGGTGCTTATCTTCATCTGACACAGCTCCTTCCTGACTCCTGAGAAGTGTTGGCTCCACTGTATTCAGCTGACATCCTGGTGAGGTGTTTTGATTAGAGGCGAGAATTGTCTGGGAATTAAGTTCAGAGCAGACTGGTAGGTGCTGGAAAGGTGAAATCTGAGTCCTCCTCCTCTGTTTAAAGTTGGTTTTTCACGTTTGACATAGATGTCTTCTTTAACTCCTCTCTCAAACCATCGGTCTTCTCTGTCCAACATGTGTAGCCTACATTGTTGTTTTCAAAAGTGTGTCCTTTGTCCTTGAGGTGGAGGTGGACTGCTGAGTCTTGGCCTGAAGAGGTGGCTCTTCTGTGTTGAGACATGCGTTTGTTGTTTTGTTTCTCCAATGTAAAGATCTGGACAGTCCTCACTGCACTGGACTGCATAAACAACGCCACTGATCTCCTGTTTCTTACTGATCTAAATAAGTCCAGTTGCCTTTATTTAAAACCCTTTTTTTGATTATCATAAAGCTGGATGACTGAGAACCTTCACAGCATTTCTTAGATTGTTTTTAATGTTGAAACCTTGTCATTTCCTCAACTGCCAAAAATGGCAATAAGACAATGCTGCTGTCAGTAAATGATTTGTTTTGTTTCAGGTTGTGTTGTGTTTATAATCATGTTATAAGCATTTTTGGGGTCACTGTTTTATTGAGCTAATCACATCCATCCATCCATTTTCTGTAGCCGCTTATTCCTCCACAGAGGGTCGCGGGGGGAGCTGGTGCCTATCTCCAGCGGTCAAGGGGCGAGAGGCGGGGGACACCCTGGACGGGTCGCCAGTCCATCGCAGGGCCACACAGAGACGAACGAGACAAACAACCACACACCCACTCACACCTAAGGACAATTTACCAGCCCAATTAGCCTGACAGTCATGTCTTTGGACTGTGGGAGGAAACCGGAGTACCCAGAGAAAACCCACGCACGCACGGGGAGAACATGCAAACTCCACGCAGAGAGGCCGCAGAGCCGGGACGCGAACCCACGACCTCCTTGCTGCGAGGCAACAGTGCTAACCAGCTGCGCCACCATGCAGCCTGAGCTAATCACATTTATGGGTAAATCACCTTTTATGAGTTTATATGTTTCACGTTGTCTGTATGATCATGAATTAATATAGAATCAGAAGTAATCAGAAAGACTCACATTAAGGTGTCATTAAATGTTTAATGCTCTTACATCAGCAGGATGACACTAGTATAATCTTATACACTCACTTGGTAGATTTAGAATCACACACATATAGTAGATAAAACAAACACCAAGGTTGACGAGGCGTTATCTCAAGAAGGAAAAACTGTGTATTGTAAATTGAGGGACTGCCCCTCAGAGAGTGTCTGGTACCCAGTGGTCAAAGTCAAGTTTGGAGGACCACAGCTATTCAAAAGGGCCCACCGTCACATGTGGAATTAAGACACCACCATCAGAAGAGTCACAACCTCACGCTGACCGCTTATTAAAGAATGATGCAGACTCCCTTCTGTCTACAGTATCTACACAGTATTTCAAACGCTTGTGGCCTGCTCACAACCATTAGCTCCAGCTACACTGTCAATGGTAGTTGTGAACCAAATTCTAATGACTTTAATGAACTAAGACCAAACTGTCATAGATTTTATTGTGTACATACTTTTTCTAATTTACACACGAAGCATATTTCCTTCCCTGAACATTCTCATGTAATAACTAAACTGCTGCAGAGCTTCACTTTATTTTTAACAAAATGTAAATAAATGCTTGATCTTTTCAGAGCTGAATTTGTTGTTCAACTAGTAATAAAATGATTTTAAGTGGCTCTAGCAGATGAAGATGTTTGGATTTGGTGAATGCTGTAATAATATCTAAGGACGGGATTTTATTTTGATATTACCAAAAAATATTGTAACAGTACTGAACACATTCTTTATAACAATAACAAATAACTGAAAGTATTTTTTTTACTGTTCTTATGTTCCTTTTATCAGTATTTTGTTGTTAGTAACACACATTACAAAGTTCTCACTGTATTTTCAAGAGATTCAGATATTTGGGGCAGAGCAGGACTATATATATATATATATATATATATCCATCCATCCATCCATCCATTTTCTGTAGCCGCTTGATCCTCCACAGAGGGTCGCGGGGCAGCTGGTGCCTATCTCCAGCGGTCAAGGGGCGAGAGGCGGGGGACACCCTGGACGGGTCGCCAGTCCATCGCAGGGCCACACAGAGACGAACGAGACAAACAACCACACACCCACTCACACCTAAGGACAATTTACCAGCCCAATTAGCCTGACAGTCATGTCTTTGGACTGTGGGAGGAAACCGGAGTACCCGGAGGAAACCCACGCACGCAGAGAACATGCAAACTCCACGCAGAGAGGCCGCAGAGCCGGGACGCGAACCCACGACCTCCTTGCTGCGAGGCAACAGTGCTAACCAACTGCGCCACCATGCAGCTATACATATATATATATATATATATATATATATATATGTACACACACACACACGATAATACATGAATTTTATTATACTACACTGGTCCAGAGTACAAATCTGGGAATATCCTGGAGTAGCTGCCCTGAGGATCTGACAGCTCTGGGTGGAGTGTGATGATGGAGAAACAAGACAGAAAATATCCAGGAGCTCATAATAATTATAAGGAATGAATAATAATACATACTCGGATGAAATTCCACCTTTGTTGATGTGACACATATTGTCATCTAGAGGCCAAACATTAAGTAGTCATGCAGATCTGATTTTAACTGCATTTCTGCCTTTGTGCAAACAATACAAATAATATTCTTAACACACTGTTGATGCTGTATTTCAAGGCTATTAGTTTTAATAGAGCAGAGCTATATTTCAGTGAAAGTTAAAAGTATTCTGTAGATTCAGAAAGAGCAGACGTTCCTTTCTTTGGTTTATTATTATTAATATTATTATTATTGGTATTATTATTAGTATAAACAGAGACTGGCTGTAGATCGTTTCCAGGACAGCAGTATGTTGGCAGCACAGTGACTCTGTAATCAACTAGTGATGTCTGCACCACGGGGAGGGCTCTGCATAAATTAGGGAAAAGTGTACATTTGAACGCGTCGAGACAGTCACAAACCGGCGTGAAAAGCGGCGTTCAGTGTCCGGAGAAAACGCGTTTATTTAGCCGTACGTAAAATACGGCGTTTCAGGGCAAATTCCCGGAAGGTTTTAACGTCGTCCAGACACATAAATCTACGTTTTTTCCGCCATTCCTTACCCAGACGGGTTGGAAAAGTGGCGTACTGAGGCGGTTTTGGCCTTCCATACGTTCCGACCGGAACACGGTCCCTGTTTAACGTTACCGTCCTGTTTAAAGTGTCTCAGCAGCAGAAACATGGGCAGCGACTCGAGGTGTTGAATATTCTGTTGATATGGTTCAAAGGAAGAGTTTAACTTGTAGCTGCTGTTAGCTGAAGCTACTTCATGGCGCCATGTTTCCCTCTATCTGCCCAGCATGTTGGTTTTAACAGCTCTCTTGATACATTTAGAGTTAGTTTTTTTATGTATCCAATAAATCAACAGAACACTGATTAAAATCCTCTCGCGTCTTAAAGGACAAAGATGTCCACCTCCTAAAAACTCTACTTCAGTTTTTTCTCCATAGATCTGTTCAGCCAGGACCGACCTGCTCCTCCAGGCTCACTGTCCGGTGTGTTTAGAGGTGTCTCTGCTCCAACACCTGATTTTGATCAAGTCATTAAGAGGCTTCTGCAGAACTAGATGACCTGTTTGAGTCAGGTGGAGCAGAGACACCTCTAAACATGTAGGAGGAGCTGGGTTGAGACCTCTGCCTTCAACAGATTACGTAATGACTGGCCATGAGTATTGATCTGGTCAGAGAACTACAGGTCCTTCTCAAAAAATGAGCATATTGTGATAAAGTTCATTATTTTCTGTAATGTACTGTTAAACAGTAGACTTTCATATATTTTAGATTCATTACACACAACTGAAGTAGTTCATTTCCTTTTATTGTTTTAATATTGATGATTTTGGCATACAGCTCATGAAAACCCTAAATTTCTATCTAAAAAAAAATTAGCATATTTCATCCAACCAATAAAAGAAAAGTGTTTTTAATACAAAAAAGTCAACCTTCAAATAATGGTGTTCAGTTCTCACTCAGTACTTGGTGGGGAATCCTTTATCAGAACTGACTGCTTCAGTGCGGCGTGGCATGGAGGCGATCAGCCTGTGGCACTGCTGAGGTGTTCTGGAGGCCCAGGATGCTTCGATAGCGGCCTTAAGCTCATCCAGAGCGTTGGGTCTGGTGTCTCTCAACTTTCTCTTCACAATATCCCACAGATTCTCTCTGGGGTTCAGGTCAGGAGAGTACCACAGTAATACCATGGTCAGTAAACCAGTTACCAGTGGTTTTGGCACTGTGAGCAGGTGCCAGGTCGTGCTGAAAAATGAAATCTTCATCTCCATAAAGCTTTTCAGCAGATGGAAGCATGAAGTGCTCCAAAATCTCCTGATAGCTAGCTGCATTGACCCTGCCCTTGATAAAACACAGTGGACCAACACCAGCAGCTGACATGGCGCCCCAGACCATCACTGACTGTGGGGACTTGACACTGGACTTCAGGCAGTTTGGCATTTCCCTCTCCCCAGTCTTCCTCCAGACTCTGGCACCTTGATTTCTGAATAACATGCAAAACTTGCTTTCATCTGAAAACAGTACTTTGGACCACTGAGCAACAGTCCAGTGCTGCTTCTCTGTAGCCCAGGTCCGCCGCTTCTGCCGCTGTTTCTGGTTCTAAAGTGTCTTCACCTGGGGAATGCGGCACCTGTAGCCCATTTCCTGCACACGCCTGTGCACGGTGGCTCTGGATGTTTCTACTCCAGACTCAGTCCACTGCTTCCGCAGGTCCCCCAAGGTCTGGAATCGGTCCTTCTCCACAATCTTCCTCAGGGTCCGGTCACCTCTTCTCGCTGTGCAGCGTTTTCTGACACACTTTTTCCTTCCCACAGACTTCCCACTGAGGTGCCTTGATACAGCACTCTGGGAACAGCCTATTCCTTCAGACATTTCTTTCTGTGTCTTACCCTCTTGCTTGAGGGTGTCAGTGATGGCCTTCTGCACAGCAGTCAGGTCGGCAGTCTGACCCATGATTGTGGTTTTGAGTAATGAACCTGGCTGGGAGTTTTTAAAAGCCTCAGGAATCTTTTGCAGGTGTTTAGAGTGAATGAGTTGATCCAGATGATTAGGTTCAGAGCTCGTTTAGACTGAAGACCTTTTCATGATATGCTCATTTTTTGAGACAGGAATTTAGGGTTTTCATGAGCTGTACGCCACAATCATCAATATTAAAACAATAAAAGGAAATGAACTACTTCAGTTGTGTGTAATGAATCTAAAATATATGAAAGTCTAATGTTTATCAGTACATTACAGAAAATAATGAACTTTATCACAATATGCTAATTATTTTAGAAGGACCTGTACTTCCTGTATCTGAGACTCCTCCCACTTTGATAGAGCACTGCTTCAGAGGGACCCATTCAACATGCCAGACCTTATATTGAAATGCTGATGTTTATTTAAGTTGTGTGTTTAAATCCCTCAGATGACGTCAGAGATGCTGCTACAGCATGGATAAAGTCCGGAGGGTTCTGGTTTACGTCTGTAAGGACCGAGCGGCGCCACGCCCGGCTCGGTTCCTTCAGGTCAGTCCTGGTTGGTCCTTACCCTCATTTTGTGTAGTGTCACATAAACAAACAAACTTTAAGTTTCCCTTCCTGACCAATCAGAGCTGACGGTTCTTTTTGGGGGGCGGGTCTCTTAAAGACACGCCAGCAAAAACAGAACAAATCAGCCAAAAATTATTTTTAAAAATATGATTAAAGCTGCTGAAGCAGGATTCTTACAGGGGGAAATATTCAAATTTAACTTCATGGTTTGGCTTTAATTTTTAATAAAGTACTTGAATGCACCACAACATCTACTGGTGATTGAAACATTGCATCTGGAAAGAGTTTGAGTTAGATTTGAGTGAAGGTGTGAGAGCCCTGCTGTAAATGCTGGTTCTGCTTGATGTTTTGTTTCTTGTCCTCGGTGTGTCTCAGAGTATAACAGGCCTCTTCGCCGCCGGCGGTGAGGATGAGGTGGAGGTGAGCTGCTCGCTTGAGAAAAACCAGTTTCTTCTCTCTGAAGGAGACAGAGGACAGCGGATCCATCTGAAGGTCTGAGACCAGAGTTGCCCTACCTTTGACCCTTTCTGGCGGTGATGCCGTCGCTGTCTGGCTAAAACCTCGTATCTAGCTCATCATGCTTTACATAAATCAGCTCTATCGGTCGTCTATCAGTGGTTTGATGGACGACCTTCAGAGAAATGAAGCGCTTGTGGATTTTTGAAGCTCCAGGGTTTGTTATCGGTAAAAGGAATTCATTCATCTCCTGAAAAGCTGCATTTTTGGAATTACGAGGTTTTTGGCTGACGGTGATGATTTACTGCTGTAAAGTAAAGTTTACACTGTAAACCTGAATGTTGAAAGTAATTGAATAGGTAGAGTTAGGGTGACCAAATGTCCTCTTTTTCCCTGGACATGTCTTCTTTTCACGTTCAGAACCCGGGGGTTTCACAGATGAATGAAAATGTCCAGGTTTATCGTGTTTCACTGGAAATGGGCAGAACTGGTATGAATAAAGCGGTCCATCTTGTGTGTGACATCATCTCTCACAGACAGAACAAACAGCGGGTCATGGTGTTTAATTTGAAATAGAACTTCAGACACTACTTCAAAAGATTTTCCTGAAGAAATTGTCAGGAGGCAGTAGCTCCGGGCTAAGCCGTTGGCTATGCTACCAGAGGCTTGTAGGTTCTAATCCCACTCCAGGTGGATTCTGTTGGGTAATTTTTGTACTTGTTGACTTGTGAAAGCCTACCTGAAGGTTGTTACCCACACAGAGACTACATACAGTACTTTAAATTGGTTTAGATCTTAATGAAACGGTCGTGTTTCACAAGCCAGGTGTCCTCTTTTTCAAAAATCAAATATGGTCACACTAGGACGGGTAGAGTAGTGTGAACTCAATGTTTTAAAAACGTTCTATTAACTTTAAAATGTTGGGTTAGTCAGTGTAACATGTTCTGACTTTATGGAGTACATTTAACTCTATAAGGAAGCACAACCTAAACAGGCCTATTTGACAAAATGGTGACGCCCACCACATGTAAGTTTACTAGTTTGTGTGAAATTTCTTTAAACCTGAAACTACATTCTGGTTTAAACACTCTAGAGCATCATTTTAGATGTTAGCTCAGACAGAACACTTCAGTTAGAGTGGCTGAATTAAAACGTCACATTATAAAAGACAACGGATGTTTTACCAATCAGTCAACATGACTGCATTCATCCAGAGGGAATCGATGTTTCAGTGGCTCCTTTAAAGTCACTGTAGATGTCCGCTGTGGACAGGAAGGACCGCCTGTAGCGCTCTGTGTAGCTGTGTGTTATCTATAAGTTTACAGTATCAGAAAAAATAGTTTTACTCTTAAATTTAGTCTTCAAACATGGAAATATGGCCGTTTTCTTGAGTTCCATTTTCTTCAGAATAACCATGATTTTATATGTAAACATTAAAGGTCGGTCTGAGGGTGTCTATCAGTTATTTAGACCACACCCACCAGTGACATCACTCGAGTCTCTACAAACAGAAAGTAGTCCTCTGACTGGACTCAAAAAGTCACGCGGATGCTTTATTACCAGTTTGTAAACCTCTACGATTTATTTTGTTTTAAACATTTGAGGCAGTCTGGTAACCTTTTAGGCTTACTGTATGTTTGTAATGGTTTTGTTTTTCCTGTCAGAGACCCTCCTTCTGTCCCATCAAACACCTGTCGGCCTCAGAGGCTGCTGCGATCCCATTGGACGTTCAGCAGCGTGGAGTGGATGTGGGCGTGGCCATCCTGCTGCAGACAGCCAGTCAGAGAGTGTTGCTGACACAACGAGCCAAACAACTCCGGATGTTTCCCAGCGTCTGGGTTCCTCCAGGTCCCACACACAGAATCCTGCTCATTTAACCTCAAACATCCCAGTGATCCCAGTTGATTGAGTGTTTTGTTGTTTCAGGAGGCCATGTTGAGCCGGATGAAACTGTGAGTTGTTTTTTGTTTCTGAGGATCATTTATGTGAAATCAAGACGATTTGACAACTTCTGTAAAATATTTGTGTTTAGCTGGAACGTGGTTTTACTCATACCAGAAACCTGTTGTGGTTTTAGCTGCTGGCAGCAGGACTCAGAGAGCTAAACGAGGAAACTGGACTCGAGCTAAAACCGGAAGAAGTGTCTCCAAAAGTCCTGGGACTGTGGGAGGTGAGCATAAGGTTTCCTGATATAAAGCTGGTAAAATTAGTATTGAGGGCTGGGCGATATGGCCAAAATGTCATATCCCGACATCAGAGGTCCTCTAGACTTTTTTGTTTAACATCATTTTGACTGACAGAATTGAAAACATCTGGTCATAATCTATAATCTATTTTTATCCGTCACTTATTAATTTTAAGAATTATATTAAAAATTAAATATTGTAATTGTTCCTTAACCTTTTCATCCTCCACTGACGGTCGCGGTTTGGAGAACCTAGAATGTTTAGAAGCTGCAGAGGATCGCTCGGTTCCAGTTATTCGATTGATTTAACGCTGGACCCGTTTAGCACATAAATCCACAGAACTAGACGCTAAATTAGCTGATCAGCCAGTCATCATATAGAAATTTCTAAGAATTCTCTTCGTCCGGAGTCTAGAGCGCAGCAGCAGGTGAGGTGCAGCTCGGTGCGCTCCGCGGGACACTGATTATTATGAGATCACGAGAGGGAGATGTGGGGTTCACTTTTTTTTTTTTAGATATTCAGGGGAAAACTTGGCACTGATGTTAAATGTGGACCTCCTGTGGTGTGTGTAGTGGGTGGGTTTGGAGTCCAGTTCTATGTGTGTGTGCTCGCGGAGCAGCTTGTGCGTGTCAACAAGCCTCCACAGCCTATGAACGCTACTCTGAGAGCTCCTTCAGAGCGCACTACAACAGGAAGTGTAGTTAATCAGCATCTGATCGCACGCTGAGCGCGATCAGGACCATAAAAGCACATTTGAGCGGATCAGGTCTGACACCTGGTGCGCACTGGTGGACCAGTTCCTGTAGTTCTTCTGCTGCAGAGCGCAGGACGTCTGGAACCCAGCACAGCATCAGTCTGATGGGCTGCACGTTATTGGTGGAGATGCAGCGCTACTTCTGCATCCTTGGATCAAATTATTAGTGGGGACAATTCAGTGATTGCCCATGATGGTCTGATGGACGGGCAGGCGCACACACACCTGTCAGTGACGGACAGCCTTCAGATCTTTCTGTCAAAGTAAAAAAAAAAAAACTGAAAATTTTGGTTTAACGAGACCCCTGCCCGATATAGTTCACTTTATATCCTGATGACGATAAACATACGAAACATAGAACACCTCCTGGTGAATCTCCGCCTCCACTTTAGTCATGACTTTAGTCATGTGTTTTCAGCTGGGTGTTTCCTATCTGGGTTCGAGTGTAACTCACTAAACTCAGGTTTCTCCAGCGTGTAGACTGGACCCATATCTTTGTAGATGTGTTTGGTAACAGCAGCAGTAATCTCCTCCCATCTGCAGGAGCTAGGAGCTACGGTGTGTTGAGTAAAAGCCTGATGCAGCGCCTGGAGTTTATTATGAGCGCTTACGCCAACACTCGATGCTGCTTTTGCAGCTTTTGCTCGTTGTGTCTCCGTTTTCTTTGTCGTGGTTTTTGCGCAGATGATAAAATAAATTTGTAGTGTTGGACTCCATTGCTGGCACCGGTAGCCGGCAAACTTTACAAACAGCTGTTGTCTGGTCCACGTCGGTCTTTTTATATTTAAACCACATCCATGAGACAGAAGTTGTCTGGCCTTTAGGAACAAGCTCCTCGGTTTGGGTCAGCTGGTTATCCTGTTGACTCTGGTTTTAAACGTGTCCACTACCCTCTGCCTCCATGTAGCCAGTATCTGTATTTATAAAAGAAGGCGTCTTTGGAGCCGCTGCATCATGTCCTTGCGCCGTTCAGCGGAGGCTTACAGCTGCTCTTTGTCATGGTAAATGATAAATGGCGTGTACTTGTATAGCGCTTTCTAAGTCCTAGAACTCCCAAAGCACTTTACACTACATAGACACATTCATCCATTCACACGCTGATGGCAGTTAGCTTCACTTTTAGCCACAGCTGCCCTGAGGCAGACTGTCAGAGGCTGGAGTCACCGCAAACAATCTGGCGCTATGGGCCCTCCGAGTCCTCACCACCACCAGCAGGCAAGCTGGGTGAAGTGTCTTGCCCAAGGACACGACGACAATGTAACCCAGCTGGAGCTGGGATCGAACCGATGACCCTCCGGTTATCAGACTGGCCACTCTACCAACTGAGCTACACGCCGCCCCATAAAGTAGTCCCGAGTCTAAAATAGTACCTGTAATTCCTTCATGTTACTTTTTATTTTCACTTGCAGTCGATATGTTTATTGAGGTCACTAATCAGAATTAGTATCACTACTGAGTGAGTTTTAAAGGACTTTTTTCTCACATTGCTAGTTGTATCCATTCACTGACATTGTTTTCTGCTAAGCTAAAGCTAAAGGAGTACTGCTGGATCAGGATAACGACTGGACTGGATGCAAATTGTTTTTGCCCACTGATCTAACGATAGGGAATAGCCTCTGTGCACGCATCAGTTCCGTGTTTGGCGTGAGGATGGTATGAGACTTCCGGTCTCTGTGCTAACGATGGGAGGTGGGAATTTGATCTTGTTGATACTGTACAGAACAACACACAGCAGTGGTGGTTAGACCTGCTATCAGTATGTTGTTGAAACGCACATTTTGTCAGTGTACATGTCATGTTTAGGACATGAACACATAAAAGCTTGACATAGAAGGCCACGCACAAAAAAAGAAGAAGGATTTACAAAAAAGAAAGATTTACAAGCTCCCGAAAGGAAACTAGCAAACACAGTATGTGCTTCCAGCGGCTACCGGAAGTTTACGTCCATCCTGACCTTCTACCGGAAATTACGTCACGTAGCTGTGTGCACAGAGCCCATATGACAATAGACAAAAATTCATTTTTTGGTGGAATATCCCTTTAAGGTTTGGTGGCAAAAAGACAGAGATGATGGTCTTTCCTGTTGGTAGGTTACAGAGTGAAATAACCCTTTAAAGAGCAAATTGCAGTTAGTTTTTCTAAATTCAGATAAAATGCTGTCCAGATATATGATTTGAAACGTTTATTGAGGGTATTTTGTTTTTCAATACATTTTTTAAACCATTTTAGTCAAAAGTGCCCCTTTTCAGCAAAGCTTCTAAAAACGCTTTAAAAAAAAATCCCGATAAACATCGCCAACCTGGCAACGCTGCAACGCTGCCTGAGCCTGCCTCGCTCTCGGCTCACTGTGGAGAGTTTATAGTTTTAGGTTAGAGCGACTGTTTAATTGAGTCAGTGTGTGTTCATTTTTCTCAAAAATGCAAAATGAATGTGTTTGTGGAGGCTGTACAATCACAGCCTGTCAGGACAGCGAGTCCATGACTGTGAGTGAATTCTGCTGTGGCGACAAAAAACCCGGTCGGTCTTTGGTCTAACCCAGGACTGGATGTGATGGAGTTCCACATGAGATACCGAAGAAAAACATCCAGCGTGACTCTAAACAGGCGGTGTGCCTTCAATTCATACAAATTCCCACCAGAACAGCTGTTAGCAGCAGCTAACAGGAGCTAACGGGGTAACTTTGACACGCCAGTAGGAGGCAGGAGGAGGGACCAGACTCAGAGGCTCAGCTATACGCAAACAAGAGCTGTGTATTGTAAGTTTTGTTGTCTAATATCTGCTAATTACCAACTTTATTTATTAATTGTAAACATTTAAAGATTTATCTGTGTCAGAGCCGGCATCAAAGTCTATTTTTATCTCGAGATAAGGGCCCCCCTGTCTTACGCCACTTTCGGTCTGGCGGAAAAATAGAAAATCTTCACAAAAATGACTCCAAAAGCATAGATAAGTTTATAACATATTTCTCTTTGTTTAAGGGGGTCTCTAACCTGCAGCTTGCTCTTTAAGGAGATCAGAATGGCTTCATGTGTCTGGTTGGAGGTTTGAGCCCTTCCTCCTTCTGCTGTGTTTGTCAGTCAGTGTTTCCTGCCATGCTGTCCAGAGGACTTCCCCAGAGACATCACATCGTTGTCTACATGCTGCTGCTCTCCCCCCTCTCCCACCTACAGCTCCAGGTAAAAGCTGACCTCATCATGCCTCTTGTTCTGTAGATAACCTCCGTTCTCTCTTCATGTCATCAGACTTCTCTAAAACCTTCGCTCGCTGAGGTCGCTTCCTGTTTGTGGGTGGACAGGAGGCTGGCCAAAGCCATCGCGTCCTCTTTGGACGGAGAGGAGGGGGAGGTCAGTGTGGACGGCCTGCCGAGCAGCATCAGGTGATCTGGTTCCTGAAGTAAACATTTTCTTTGCTCTGAGATTGTTCAGTGATCATCTGGTGGGTCTCCTTCTGAACGCCATGATTCTGTCTCCAGTGTGTCGCAGGTTGCTGCTGCTGATGGAGCTCTGATCGACTCCCTGCTGCCGGTGGAGATCTTCACCAATCGGGCGCCATTCAGCGGTCCAGATGTGGAGCGGGTCAGCACCGGGACCAAGTATGCTCTGGACCTGTGGCTGAAGAGCCTGGATACCTCCGACCTCTGACCTCATACACATCTTCAGGCACCAGGATGAAGAAACAACGTAGCTTCAGTTTGATCCGATTTAAATCCTGTGTCTCTGGTATCAGCCTCAGTCCAGTCTGAAGGATTTCCTGGCGTGTCTCATGACCCTAAATCTTCACCACATATATAAATAATTAGAATATAAACATTTCCATTGTGCCTCTGGAATCATTTACCTTGGTTTTCTTGTGTGTTGAATAAATCTTTTTATCTAGAGTATTGAGAATGATTCCTGTGAAATTACAACAAAGTGATTTAAACTAAATGTTTTGCAGTAAAAATTTCATTTATTCATATCACCAAATAAATACTGAACATATGATTTCACTGCAGCTGTGCAGGATGTATCTGCTGATCAAACTCAGAACAGTTATAAAGGTCCTTCTGAAATGGCTTCACTGGTGACATCACTCAAAGTGGGCGGAGTCTCTGGAAAACAAGTCCTGTGACGAGCTAGTCGGGTCAGGAGAGATGCTGCTGCAGATCAGTGACAAATTAGCAGCTAACTCTTGGTTTTTAAAACAACTCTTGCTCATAAAATTCATACCTGCGTCTTAAAACACGATATTACCTGTCAGTAAACCTCGACAGTTTACCATCAGGATGTTAACGGTGCTGCCATAACGCCTACAGTAGCAAGATAACTAAATTCAGAAGCTGAGTCCTAATAGTAGTCAGGGTTTCTGCTTCATTGAATGCAACTGGAAGCTGGTTCCTCTAGAGAGGAGCCTGAGAACTGAAAGCTCTGCCTCCTATTCTACTTTTAGACACTAGGAACCAGAAGTAAACCTGCAGTCTGAGAACCAAGAGCTCTGTGGGAGATGTCTGGAACAAGAAGATCTCTAATAGAAGATGGAACTGATCTTTGAGAGCTTTAGAAGTTAGAAGCTACCTTAAATCTCATCTGAACTCTAATCTTTAGATTAAAGAAATACTGTTTCAACTTTAAAATTCTGCTTGAATGTCAACACTACCTCCATTTTTTTATTTAAAGTGACACGCTTCTTCGTGGACATAATGATCCTGACCTAAAATCTGGGACTTTGTTAAGGATGGTCACTAAAAATGTGTAATGTTATTCAATGTTTTGGTGAAATAGCGCCTCCCTGTTCTGAAAGGGATTGTGTGTGGCCATAAGTGGTACTGCAGGCTGACGGTGTTCTGTCGAGATCTGTAAC
>SSNR01000144.1:99960-126579 GCA_006937965.1 Callopanchax toddi | reverse complement strand
TCTGAGACTCCTCCCACTTTGATAGAGCACTGCTTCAGAGGGACCCATTCAACATGCCAGACCTTATATTGAAATGCTGATGTTTATTTAAGTTGTGTGTTTAAATCCCTCAGATGACGTCAGAGATGCTGCTACAGCATGGATAAAGTCCGGAGGGTTCTGGTTTACGTCTGTAAGGACCGAGCGGCGCCACGCCCGGCTCGGTTCCTTCAGGTCAGTCCTGGTTGGTCCTTACCCTCATTTTGTGTAGTGTCACATAAACAAACAAACTTTAAGTTTCCCTTCCTGACCAATCAGAGCTGACGGTTCTTTTTGGGGGGCGGGTCTCTTAAAAACACGCCAGCAAAAACAGAACAAATCAGCCAAAAATTATTTTTAAAAATATGATTAAAGCTGCTGAAGCAGGATTCTTACAGGGGGAAATATTCAAATTTAACTTCATGGTTTGGCTTTAAATTTTAATAAAGTACTTGAATGCACCACAACATCTACTGGTGATTGAAACATTGCATCTGGAAAGAGTTTGAGTTAGATTTGAGTGAAGGTGTGAGAGCCCTGCTGTAAATGCTGGTTCTGCTTGATGTTTTGTTTCTTGTCCTCGGTGTGTCTCAGAGTATAACAGGCCTCTTCGCCGCCGGCGGTGAGGATGAGGTGGAGGTGAGCTGCTCGCTTGAGAAAAACCAGTTTCTTCTCTCTGAAGGAGACAGAGGACAGCGGATCCATCTGAAGGTCTGAGACCAGAGTTGCCCTACCTTTGACCCTTTCTGGCGGTGATGCCGTCGCTGTCTGGCTAAAACCTCGTATCTAACTCATCATGCTTTACATAAATCAGCTCTATCGGTCGTCTATCAGTGGTTTGATGGACGACCTTCAGAGAAATGAAGCGCTTGTGGATTTTTGAAGCTCCAGGGTTTGTTATCGGTAAAAGGAATTCATTCATCTCCTGAAAAGCTGCATTTTTGGAATTACGAGGTTTTTGGCTGACGGTGATGATTTACTGCTGTAAAGTAAAGTTTACACTGTAAACCTGAATGTTGAAAGTAATTGAATAGGTAGAGTTAGGGTGACCAAATGTCCTCTTTTTCCCTGGACATGTCTTCTTTTCACGTTCAGAACCCGGGGGTTTCACAGATGAATGAAAATGTCCAGGTTTATCGTGTTTCACTGGAAATGGGCAGAACTGGTATGAATAAAGCGGTCCATCTTGTGTGTGACATCATCTCTCACAGACAGAACAAACAGCGGGTCATGGTGTTTAATTTGAAATAGAACTTCAGACACTACTTCAAAAGATTTTCCTGAAGAAATTGTCAGGAGGCAGTAGCTCCGGGCTAAGCCGTTGGCTTTGCTACCAGAGGCTTGTAGGTTCTAATCCCACTCCAGGTGGATTCTGTTGGGTAATTTTTGTACTTGTTGACTTGTGAAAGCCTACCTGAAGGTTGTTACCCACACAGAGACTACATACAGTACTTTAAATTGGTTTAGATCTTAATGAAACGGTCGTGTTTCACAAGCCAGGTGTCCTCTTTTTCAAAAATCAAATATGGTCACACTAGGACGGGTAGAGTAGTGTGAACTCAATGTTTTAAAAACGTTCTATTAACTTTAAAATGTTGGGTTAGTCAGTGTAGCATGTTCTGACTTTATGGAGTACATTTAATTCTATAAGGAAGCACAACCTAAACAGGCCTATTTGACAAAATGGTGACGCCCACCACATGTAAGTTTGCTAGTTTGTGTGAAATTTCTTTAAAACTGAAACTACATTCTGGTTTAAACACTCTAGAGCATCATTTTAGATGTTAGCTCAGACAGAACACTTCAGTTAGAGTGGCTGAATTAAAACGTCACATTATAAAAGACAACGGATGTTTTACCAATCAGTCAACATGACTGCATTCATCCAGAGGGAATCGATGTTTCAGTGGCTCCTTTAAAGTCACTGTAGATGTCCGCTGTGGACAGGAAGGACCCTCTGTGTAGCTGTGTGTTATCTATAAGTTTACAGTATCAGAAAAAATAGTTTTACTCTTAAATTTAGTCTTCAAACATGGAAATATGGCCGTTTTCTTAAGTTCCATTTTCTTCAGAATAACCATGATTTTATATGTAAACATTAAAGGTCGGTCTGAGGGCGTCTATCAGTTATTTAGACCACACCCACCAGTGACATCACTCGAGTCGCTACAAACAGAAAGTAGTCCTCTGACTGGACTCAAAAAGTCCCGCGGATGCTTTATTACCAGTTTGTAAACCTCTACGATTTATTTTGTTTTAAACATTTGAGGCAGTCTGGTAACCTTTTAGGCTTACTGTATGTTTGTAATGGTTTTGTTTTTCCTGTCAGAGACCCTCCTTCTGTCCCATCAAACACCTGTCGGCCTCAGAGGCTGCTGCGATCCCATTGGACGTTCAGCAGCGTGGAGTGGATGTGGGCGTGGCCATCCTGCTGCAGACAGCCAGTCAGAGAGTGTTGCTGACACAACGAGCCAAACAACTCCGGATGTTTCCCAGCGTCTGGGTTCCTCCAGGTCCCACACACAGAATCCTGCTCATTTAACCTCAAACATCCCAGTGATCCCAGTTGATTGAGTGTTTTGTTGTTTCAGGAGGCCATGTTGAGCTGGATGAAACTGTGAGTTGTTTTTTGTTTCTGAGGATCATTTATGTGAAATCAAGACGATTTGACAACTTCTGTAAAATATTTGTGTTTAGCTGGAACGTGGTTTTACTCATACCAGAAACCTGTTGTGGTTTTAGCTGCTGGCAGCAGGACTCAGAGAGCTAAACGAGGAAACTGGACTCGAGCTAAAACCGGAAGAAGTGTCTCCAAAAGTCCTGGGACTGTGGGAGGTGAGCATAAGGTTTCCTGATATAAAGCTGGTAAAATTAGTATTGAGGGCTGGGCGATATGGCCAAAATGTCATATCCCGACATCAGAGGTCCTCTAGACTTTTTTGTTTAACATCATTTTGACTGACGGAATTGAAAACATCTGGTCATAATCTATAATCTATTTTTATCCGTCACTTATTAATTTTAAGAATTATATTAAAAATTAAATATTGTAATTGTTCCTTAACCTTTTCATCCTCCACTGACGGTCGCGGTTTGGAGAACCTAGAATGTTTAGAAGCTGCAGAGGATCGCTCGGTTCCAGTTATTCGATTGATTTAACGCTGGACCCGTTTAGCACATAAATCCACAGAACTAGACGCTAAATTAGCTGATCAGCCAGTCATCATATAGAAATTTCTAAGAATTCTCTTCGTCCGGAGTCTAGAGCGCAGCAGCAGGTGAGGTGCAGCTCGGTGCGCTCCGCGGGACACTGATTATTATGAGATCACGAGAGGGAGATGTGGGGTTCACTTTTTTTTTTTTAGATATTCAGGGGAAAACTTGGCACTGATGTTAAATGTGGACCTCCTGTGGTGTGTGTAGTGGGTGGGTTTGGAGTCCAGTTCTATGTGTGTGTGCTCGCGGAGCAGCTTGTGCGTGTCAACAAGCCTCCACAGCCTATGAACGCTACTCTGAGAGCTCCTTCAGAGCGCACTACAACAGGAAGTGTAGTTAATCAGCATCTGATCGCACGCTGAGCGCGATCAGGACCATAAAAGCACATTTGAGCGGATCAGGTCTGACACCTGGTGCGCACTGGTGGACCAGTTCCTGTAGTTCTTCTGCTGCAGAGCGCAGGACGTCTGGAACCCAGCACAGCATCAGTCTGATGGGCTGCACGTTATTGGTGGAGATGCAGCGCTACTTCTGCATCCTTGGATCAAATTATTAGTGGGGACAATTCAGTGATTGCCCATGATGGTCTGATGGACGGGCAGGCGCACACACACCTGTCAGTGACGGACAGCCTTCAGATCTTTCTGTCAAAGTAAAAAAAAAAAAACTGAAAATTTTGGTTTAACGAGACCCCTGCCCGATATAGTTCACTTTATATCCTGATGACGATAAACATACGAAACATAGAACACCTCCTGGTGAATCTCCGCCTCCACTTTAGTCATGACTTTAGTCATGTGTTTTCAGCTGGGTGTTTCCTATCTGGGTTCGAGTGTAACTCACTAAACTCAGGTTTCTCCAGCGTGTAGACTGGACCCATATCTTTGTAGATGTGTTTGGTAACAGCAGCAGTAATCTC
This sequence comes from Callopanchax toddi, assembly GCA_006937965.1. Taxonomy (NCBI): domain Eukaryota; kingdom Metazoa; phylum Chordata; class Actinopteri; order Cyprinodontiformes; family Nothobranchiidae; genus Callopanchax; species Callopanchax toddi. The sequence continues at coordinate 122,426 of SSNR01000144.1, read as the reverse complement.
CTCCCATCTGCAGGAGCTAGGAGCTACGGTGTGTTGAGTAAAAGCCTGATGCAGCGCCTGGAGTTTATTATGAGCGCTTACGCCAACACTCGATGCTGCTTTTGCAGCTTTTGCTCGTTGTGTCTCCGTTTTCTTTGTCGTGGTTTTTGCGCAGATGATAAAATAAATTTGTAGTGTTGGACTCCATTGCTGGCACCGGTAGCCGGCAAACTTTACAAACAGCTGTTGTCTGGTCCACGTCGGTCTTTTTATATTTAAACCACATCCATGAGACAGAAGTTGTCTGGCCTTTAGGAACAAGCTCCTCGGTTTGGGTCAGCTGGTTATCCTGTTGACTCTGGTTTTAAACGTGTCCACTACCCTCTGCCTCCATGTAGCCAGTATCTGTATTTATAAAAGAAGGCGTCTTTGGAGCCGCTGCATTATGTCCTTGCGCCGTTCAGCGGAGGCTTACAGCTGCTCTTTGTCATGGTAAATGATAAATGGCGTGTACTTGTATAGCGCTTTCTAAGTCCTAGAACTCCCAAAGCACTTTACACTACATAGACACATTCATCCATTCACACGCTGATGGCAGTTAGCTTCACTTTTAGCCACAGCTGCCCTGAGGCAGACTGTCAGAGGCTGGAGTCACCGCAAACAATCTGGCGCTATGGGCCCTCCGAGTCCTCACCACCACCAGCAGGCAAGCTGGGTGAAGTGTCTTGCCCAAGGACACGACGACAATGTAACCCAGCTGGAGCTGGGATCGAACCGATGACCCTCCGGTTATCAGACTGGCCACTCTACCAACTGAGCTACACGCCGCCCCATAAAGTAGTCCCGAGTCTAAAATAGTACCTGTAATTCCTTCATGTTACTTTTTATTTTCACTTGCAGTCGATATGTTTATTGAGGTCACTAATCAGAATTAGTATCACTACTGAGTGAGTTTTAAAGGACTTTTTTCTCACATTGCTAGTTGTATCCATTCACTGACATTGTTTTCTGCTAAGCTAAAGCTAAAGGAGTACTGCTGGATCAGGATAACGACTGGACTGGATGCAAATTGTTTTTGCCCACTGATCTAATGATAGGGAATAGCCTCTGTGCACGCATCAGTTCCGTGTTTGGCGTGAGGATGGTATGAGACTTCCGGTCTCTGTGCTAACGATGGGAGGTGGGAATTTGATCTTGTTGATACTGTACAGAACAACACACAGCAGTGGTGATTAGACCTGCTATCAGTATGTTGTTGAAACGCACATTTTGTCAGTGTACATGTCATGTTTAGGACATGAACACATAAAAGCTTGACATAGAAGGCCACGCACAAAAAAAGAAGAAGGATTTACAAAAAAGAAAGATTTACAAGCTCCCGAAAGGAAACTAGCAAACACAGTCTGGGCTTCCAGCGGCTACCGGAAGTTTACGTCCATCCTGACCTTCTACCGGAAATTACGTCACGTAGCTGCGTGCACAGAGCCCATATGACAATAGACAAAAATTCATTTTTTGGTGGAATATCCCTTTAAGGTTTGGTGGCAAAAAGACAGAGATGATGGTCTTTCCTGTTGGTAGGTTACAGAGTGAAATAACCCTTTAAAGAGCAAATTGCAGTTAGTTTTTCTAAATTCAGATAAAATGCTGTCCAGATATATGATTTGAAACGTTTATTGAGGGTATTTTGTTTTTCAATACATTTTTTAAACCATTTTAGTCAAAAGTGCCCCTTTTCAGCAAAGCTTCTAAAAACGCTTTAAAAAAAAATCCCGATAAACATCGCCAACCTGGCAACGCTGCAACGCTGCCTGAGCCTGCCTCGCTCTCGGCTCACTGTGGAGAGTTTATAGTTTTAGGTTAGAGCGACTGTTTAATTGAGTCAGTGTGTGTTCATTTTTCTCAAAAATGCAAAATGAATGTGTTTGTGGAGGCTGTACAATCACAGCCTGTCAGGACAGCGAGTCCATGACTGTGAGTGAATTCTGCTGTGGCGACAAAAAACCCGGTCGGTCTTTGGTCTAACCCAGGACTGGATGTGATGGAGTTCCACATGAGATACCGAAGAAAAACATCCAGCGTGACTCTAAACAGGCGGTGTGCCTTCAATTCATACAAATTCCCACCAGAACAGCTGTTAGCAGCAGCTAACAGGAGCTAACGGGGTAACTTTGACACGCCAGTAGGAGGCAGGAGGAGGGACCAGACTCAGAGGCTCAGCTATACGCAAACAAGAGCTGTGTATTGTAAGTTTTGTTGTCTAATATCTGCTAATTACCAACTTTATTTATTAATTGTAAACATTTAAAGATTTATCTGTGTCAGAGCCGGCATCAAAGTCTATTTTTATCTCGAGATAAGGGCCCCCCTGTCTTACGCCACTTTCGGTCTGGCGGAAAAATAGAAAATCTTCACAAAAATGACTCCAAAAGCATAGATAAGTTTATAACATATTTCTCTTTGTTTAAGGGGGTCTCTAACCTGCAGCTTGCTCTTTAAGGAGATCAGAATGGCTTCATGTGTCTGGTTGGAGGTTTGAGCCCTTCCTCCTTCTGCTGTGTTTGTCAGTCAGTGTTTCCTGCCATGCTGTCCAGAGGACTTCCCCAGAGACATCACATCGTTGTCTACATGCTGCTGCTCTCCCCCCTCTCCCACCTACAGCTCCAGGTAAAAGCTGACCTCATCATGCCTCTTGTTCTGTAGATAACCTCTGTTCTCTCTTCATGTCATCAGACTTCTCTAAAACCTTCGCTCGCTGAGGTCGCTTCCTGTTTGTGGGTGGACAGGAGGCTGGCCAAAGCCATCGCGTCCTCTTTGGACGGAGAGGAGGGGGAGGTCAGTGTGGACGGCCTGCCGAGCAGCATCAGGTGATCTGGTTCCTGAAGTAAACATTTTCTTTGCTCTGAGATTGTTCAGTGATCATCTGGTGGGTCTCCTTCTGAACGCCATGATTCTGTCTCCAGTGTGTCGCAGGTTGCTGCTGCTGATGGAGCTCTGATCGACTCCCTGCTGCCGGTGGAGATCTTCACCAATCGGGCGCCATTCAGCGGTCCAGATGTGGAGCGGGTCAGCACCGGGACCAAGTATGCTCTGGACCTGTGGCTGAAGAGTCTGGATACCTCCGACCTCTGACCTCATACACATCTTCAGGCACCAGGATGAAGAAACAACGTAGCTTCAGTTTGATCCGATTTAAATCCTGTGTCTCTGGTATCAGCCTCAGTCCAGTCTGAAGGATTTCCTGGCGTGTCTCATGACCCTAAATCTTCACCACATATATAAATAATTAGAATATAAACATTTCCATTGTGCCTCTGGAATCATTTACCTTGGTTTTCTTGTGTGTTGAATAAATCTTTTTATCTAGAGTATTGAGAATGATTCCTGTGAAATTACAACAAAGTGATTTAAACTAAATGTTTTGCAGTAAAAATTTCATTTATTCATATCACCAAATAAATACTGAACATATGATTTCACTGCAGCTGTGCAGGATGTATCTGCTGATCAAACTCAGAACAGTTATAAAGGTCCTTCTGAAATGGCTTCACTGGTGACATCACTCAAAGTGGGCGGAGTCTCTGGAAAACAAGTCCTGTGACGAGCTAGTCGGGTCAGGAGAGATGCTGCTGCAGATCAGTGACAAATTAGCAGCTAACTCTTGGTTTTTAAAACAACTCTTGCTCATAAAATTCATACCTGCGTCTTAAAACACGATATTACCTGTCAGTAAACCTCGACAGTTTACCATCAGGATGTTAACGGTGCTGCCATAACGCCTACAGTAGCAAGATAACTAAATTCAGAAGCTGAGTCCTAATAGTAGTCAGGGTTTCTGCTTCATTGANCCAACCTGGCAACGCTGCAACGCTGCCTGAGCCTGCCTCGCTCTCGGCTCACTGTGGAGAGTTTATAGTTTTAGGTTAGAGCGACTGTTTAATTGAGTCAGTGTGTGTTCATTTTTCTCAAAAATGCAAAATGAATGTGTTTGTGGAGGCTGTACAATCACAGCCTGTCAGGACAGCGAGTCCATGACTGTGAGTGAATTCTGCTGTGGCGACAAAAAACCCGGTCGGTCTTTGGTCTAACCCAGGACTGGATGTGATGGAGTTCCACATGAGATACCGAAGAAAAACATCCAGCGTGACTCTAAACAGGCGGTGTGCCTTCAATTCATACAAATTCCCACCAGAACAGCTGTTAGCAGCAGCTAACAGGAGCTAACGGGGTAACTTTGACACGCCAGTAGGAGGCAGGAGGAGGGACCAGACTCAGAGGCTCAGCTATACGCAAACAAGAGCTGTGTATTGTAAGTTTTGTTGTCTAATATCTGCTAATTACCAACTTTATTTATTAATTGTAAACATTTAAAGATTTATCTGTGTCAGAGCCGGCATCAAAGTCTATTTTTATCTCGAGATAAGGGCCCCCCTGTCTTACGCCACTTTCGGTCTGGCGGAAAAATAGAAAATCTTCACAAAAATGACTCCAAAAGCATAGATAAGTTTATAACATATTTCTCTTTGTTTAAGGGGGTCTCTAACCTGCAGCTTGCTCTTTAAGGAGATCAGAATGGCTTCATGTGTCTGGTTGGAGGTTTGAGCCCTTCCTCCCTCTGCTGTGTTTGTCAGTCAGTGTTTCCTGCCATGCTGTCCAGAGGACTTCCCCAGAGACATCACATCGTTGTCTACATGCTGCTGCTCTCCCCCCTCTCCCACCTACAGCTCCAGGTAAAAGCTGACCTCATCATGCCTCTTGTTCTGTAGATAACCTCTGTTCTCTCTTCATGTCATCAGACTTCTCTAAAACCTTCGCTCGCTGAGGTCGCTTCCTGTTTGTGGGTGGACAGGAGGCTGGCCAAAGCCATCGCGTCCTCTTTGGACGGAGAGGAGGGGGAGGTCAGTGTGGACGGCCTGCCGAGCAGCATCAGGTGATCTGGTTCCTGAAGTAAACATTTTCTTTGCTCTGAGATTGTTCAGTGATCATCTGGTGGGTCTCCTTCTGAACGCCATGATTCTGTCTCCAGTGTGTCGCAGGTTGCTGCTGCTGATGGAGCTCTGATCGACTCCCTGCTGCCGGTGGAGATCTTCACCAATCGGGCGCCATTCAGCGGTCCAGATGTGGAGCGGGTCAGCACCGGGACCAAGTATGCTCTGGACCTGTGGCTGAAGAGCCTGGATACCTCCGACCTCTGACCTCATACACATCTTCAGGCACCAGGATGAAGAAACAACGTAGCTTCAGTTTGATCCGATTTAAATCCTGTGTCTCTGGTATCAGCCTCAGTCCAGTCTGAAGGATTTCCTGGCGTGTCTCATGACCCTAAATCTTCACCACATATATAAATAATTAGAATATAAACATTTCCATTGTGCCTCTGGAATCATTTACCTTGGTTTTCTTGTGTGTTGAATAAATCTTTTTATCTAGAGTATTGAGAATGATTCCTGTGAAATTACAACAAAGTGATTTAAACTAAATGTTTTGCAGTAAAAATTTCATTTATTCATATCACCAAATAAATACTGAACATATGATTTCACTGCAGCTGTGCAGGATGTATCTGCTGATCAAACTCAGAACAGTTATAAAGGTCCTTCTGAAATGGCTTCACTGGTGACATCACTCAAAGTGGGCGGAGTCTCTGGAAAACAAGTCCTGTGACGAGCTAGTCGGGTCAGGAGAGATGCTGCTGCAGATCAGTGACAAATTAGCAGCTAACTCTTGGTTTTTAAAACAACTCTTGCTCATAAAATTCATACCTGCGTCTTAAAACACGATATTACCTGTCAGTAAACCTCGACAGTTTACCATCAGGATGTTAATGGTGCTGCCATAACGCCTACAGTAGCAAGATAACTAAATTCAGAAGCTGAGTCCTAATAGTAGTCAGGGTTTCTGCTTCATTGATTGCAACTGGAAGCTGGTTCCTCTAGAGAGGAGCCTGAGAACTGAAAGCTCTGCCTCCTATTCTACTTTTAGACACTAGGAACCAGAAGTGAACCTGCAGTCTGAGAACCAAGAGCTCTGTGGGAGATGTCTGGAACAAGAAGATCTCTAATAGAAGATGGAACTGATCTTTGAGAGCTTTAGAAGTTAGAAGCTACCTTTAAATCTCATCTGAACTCTAATCTTTAGATTAAAGAAATACTGTTTCAACTTTAAAATTCTGCTTGAATGTCAACACTACCTCCATTTTTTTATTTAAAGTGACACGCTTCTTCGTGGACATAATGATCCTGACCTAAAATCTGGGACTTTGTTAAGGATGGTCACTAAAAATGTGTAATGTTATTCAATGTTTTGGTGAAATAGCGCCTCCCTGTTCTGAAAGGGATTGTGTGTGGCCATAAGTGGTACTGCAGGCTGACGGTGTTCTGTCGAGATCTGTAACTCACTGTAAAGAGCAGAGTGATGTTTATTTTTAATATTTCTCATCAAAGCCAGTGCAGCTTTTGTTTTCTTCTTGATTTCAGCTCTTTAATTGATTTGACATTATATTTTAAATTCCTAATTGAACTGACTGAGACATTTAATAGAGGGTTTGTTTTGTTCCAGTTTATTTTTACATTTGACCAAAGGAGTAAAGCTGCTGTTCTCAGTTTCAGGTTCCTTATTTTAAAAGGGTTAAGGTGTTAAACCACTAACTACACTGACTGAGCAGGTGAAGACCTTCAGAGATAGAAATAGATTTTTACACACACAGGCACACACACACACACAGGCACACACATAGTTTTTGACTAGTCTGCAATTGAACAAGTAACATTTTTCCCTTTATAAATGACATTGTTATTCAATAATAATTGTTATTTTGCTTTACAGGCAGAGCCAGTCACATTTCAGTGTAACGTGGGCGGGACCAAAAACAATCTGGGATAGTCTTTCAGAAAGGGTTAGGGTTAAAAAATATAGAAAAATGAATGTATACAGTTGTGACAAGAATACAGGGTAAACTATACATTTATGACAGAGAGTCCTCTAAATGCTGTTTGAATTTTAAAAAAAAATTATTGCCTAAATATTTCCGAGTCTAGTTCTTTGATTGAAATATTTAATATAATTTAAATCACCTAAATATTTATTTTATGTTTAATAACGTTCTATTTTTCATATAAATTTTATCTGTGAAGCGTCGCAGCACTTTCGCGCCTCCACGTGACACCATCAGTTGCCCCTAGCAACAGACTGCAAACTTTGCCAGTGTTATGTTGAAATAGGTCACCCCCGTCAGAAACGGTTGATCCACTGACTACACACCGTTTCCTCCCTAACCTCTGTTTTTTAAGTGATATAAATTTAATGATTTGTTAAAATGAAAGTATTTAAATTTAATGTTAGTCATTTGTTGTCCATTGTATCAAGAGAAACACGTCCTAATGGCTGAATACTGTCAACAAATAAAGTTTCACAGAGTTCACAGAGAAAATAAACTCACATTTTCAGCTTCGTACAGCGGATTTTATAAAACACATATTCATAATTTTACATTCTTCCACGTTAAAATGGGTACAATTTATCAGGACAACCTGTAGCTTTCTGAGCGGGAAACCTGCTTTCTACGGGGGGAACACATCTCAGCACAACACCAGGCCACCGACCCGACAGGAGCAACGCTAACAAGTGGAACTGCTGTGGTTTCAGCGAGGAAAACGCGGTGTTCTTGTTTTATTTTACTGGAGTTTTATCAAAAAGAAGTGGGAAATGTCTGAAATGATAAAAGCGACGTTATCTGAGGTCGGGTGGGACGAGCGCTACGCCGTGCCCGAGCTGAACGCTGGAAACAGAGCTCTACTGGAGCAGGTAGGAGGGGATTCATCTTCAGCACTTCTACAACCTTCAGCATCGGTTCAGGCAGTCTTAATCCATTTTGTTTATTTAGTATTTTCTTATTTATTTAAACCACTAATAGGTTTGACGTCAAAACGTTTCCAGCAGCCCCCCACCCCTCCCATAAAACTTTATTTAAATGAACAACAATGTAGTAAGTAAGTAAGTACGTAAAGTTTATTTATATAGCACCTTTCACAGAAAAAAATCACAAAGTGCTTCACAGAAAACAGAATCAAACATGATAAAACAAATAAAATCAATTAAACAAACAAAGTATCATTACAAATCACCATCATCAATGTAATCATCATTTAGTGGATATACATAGAACAAAGAAAATAAAAAACAAAACAGTCACTCTCACAAGTCAGAATGACAAAAATAATCAAATAAGTGACGGAGGGTTGTGAATTTGATGACTTTTTACTGATTCTTTAAATACAAACCATATATATTCAAAGCCTTTCAAAGTTAATGGTGTCATGTTGAACTTTGACTTTTTTCTTTGAATGTTTTATTGGTATTCTTGCTAGTTTGGTGGATCTTAAAGCACTTTGGTCAACTTGTGTTGTTTGAATGTTCTATAGAAATGAATTGACATTTACATTGACAGGATACTGAACTGCCTTCAGGTCTCTCCTGGAAAAGAGGTTCTTCATCTTAAAGGGACATTACCTGATTAAATAAAGGTTAAAAAATAAAACGATAGCTGCACACTGTGGTTCATCACAATGAATGGCCGAGTGAACAGAGGGAGGACTTAGTTTTTCACACAGTGCAGGTTGGATTGGATACATGAAATCAATCGTCTGACACCTGCACGCTGTTTTGACTCAGTTGTGAGCGGGCAAAGACTTTTTCACAGCTCAGTAAAGATAAAAGGTCTTAGAATATTTTCTGTTTTCTTCACAGTACATGGTTACATTTAGAACGATTGTGTTCTGGTTTAAAATGTCAAAGTGTGCAGACTTTAAATAATGACCTCATCACTTTAGTTGGATTACATCATCAAATCACAGTATGATAGGTCTGAATATGGAACTGTGAGTGTTGAGATTAAAGACCAACCCTCGTAAATCTATACGTGGACAACATTTCATATCACGTGTCCTGATGCCATGACTTTGTTTACCAACAGATTAGTAAAGCTGAGATGGAGCTGGTGCAGCTGGACAACGATCTGAAGAAAAACACAGACACCAAACATTTAATGGATGAATACATGAGCAGTGCTAAACGAGAGCAGGAGTACAGTGAAGTAAGAGTGTTCAAATGACTCTTCTATTAGTTGTATTCCAGCCAGGAACCAGTGTGAGTTTGTTTTCTTTCCTACAGGCTCTGTTGAAGGCAAAGTGCAGTGAGGTTGAGTTAGTGAAGCATCTTAGCGCCTTAACAGAGAGAGAGACGGGCCGACTGGTTCAGCAGACGGCCACGATGAAGCAGGAAAACAGAACGTTAAGGGAAAAGAAAGACATGCTAGAGGTCAGTATTAACACTTTATACCTTTATTAAAACAGCTCACAGGGGATTCCACCCAATCAGAGCCATTCCCATCCCCAGCATCATAAATGTCTAAGACAAAGTCATCAAAAGTTGTCATCTGATAAATGATCTACTTTTGAAGTCACAACAAGCAAACGTCACTCATTCAACAGAATGATTTGTCAAAATGGGATTCTGAACTTTGTTTTTGTCATTTCAAAATAGAAACACTTGTTCAAGACGGAGAAGAAACTTGAAGAGTTTAAGCATCAGAGGAGTTGGGACCAGCAGACTTTGGACTCCTTCTTGGAGGAGTTGGTACACAAAGACGAGGACATGATGTCCATGGTCAAGTACGCCCAGCAGGACGAAGACAGGATCAAGGTCAAAAATAATATCACACTTTAAAGCAGACGAGGGTTGTTTGACCAGGTTTCTTGTCCAGTTTTTTTACATTATGTTCATCAAACTTCCACAGCAAATTCACTATAAATGAAAGTACTTTGGCTTCCTGTGTGAACAGCAAATACTCCTCTAATTTATTTTTAAAACACCGTGTACACAGATGACAACACTTCAGTACTAGAATGAGCTGAAAGCTCTTGGAGGTTTTACTAGAATATAGAACTGTCTAGGTTGCGCTGTGAGCCTGCTCTGGATTTCATTTAGAAACTTTCTGATTTAAAGTGTGAGTTCTCTCACATTTTCTACATATTTAAAGCAAAAAGCTAGACAAGCAGATATTGTTGATATGACTCGACTGTAAGGCATCAAACTATGATGTCATAGTAACAAACAGTAAGTTATAACAAGGAGAAACAATAAGAGAGTAAAAGTTTAGGCCTTTGAAGTAGAAAATAACTCTGTGTATTAAATGTTAGATTTTCTAAAGGTCCAGCTTTATGCTTTATTATCTCAGAGTTGCATGTTTCACTCATTTTCTACAGTGTAATATACAACTATAGTAGTCTAGATCAAAACAACAGGAACTTTATTACACAGACAGGAATATGGACTATATACATTCTGTTGTCTTAATTTGAAGGGCCCAGTAGATTTAGTGGCTCTATACAGATTTTATTTTGTAGGAGAGATTTTTTAAAAATGTCTCTTTGGATCATAATGGATGAAGACCTGTTTAAACCAGGATCAGAAGGGACTAAAGGACCCAAAGTTGGAGAAGAAGATCTCCCCCAAACCACCACTACNTTGCAACTGGAAGCTGGTTCCTCTAGAGAGGAGCCTGAGAACTGAAAGCTCTGCCTCCTATTCTACTTTTAGACACTAGGAACCAGAAGTGAACCTGCAGTCTGAGAACCAAGAGCTCTGTGGGAGATGTCTGGAACAAGAAGATCTCTAATAGAAGATGGAACTGATCTTTGAGAGCTTTAGAAGTTAGAAGCTACCTTTAAATCTCATCTGAACTCTAATCTTTAGATTAAAGAAATACTGTTTCAACTTTAAAATTCTGCTTGAATGTCAACACTACCTCCATTTTTTTATTTAAAGTGACACGCTTCTTCGTGGACATAATGATCCTGACCTAAAATCTGGGACTTTGTTAAGGATGGTCACTAAAAATGTGTAATGTTATTCAATGTTTTGGTGAAATAGCGCCTCCCTGTTCTGAAAGGGATTGTGTGTGGCCATAAGTGGTACTGCAGGCTGACGGTGTTCTGTCGAGATCTGTAACTCACTGTAAAGAGCAGAGTGATGTTTATTTTTAATATTTCTCATCAAAGCCAGTGCAGCTTTTGTTTTCTTCTTGATTTCAGCTCTTTAATTGATTTGACATTATATTTTAAATTCCTAATTGAACTGACTGAGACATTTAATAGAGGGTTTGTTTTGTTCCAGTTTATTTTTACATTTGACCAAAGGAGTAAAGCTGCTGTTCTCAGTTTCAGGTTCCTTATTTTAAAAGGGTTAAGGTGTTAAACCACTAACTACACTGACTGAGCAGGTGAAGACCTTCAGAGATAGAAATAGATTTTTACACACACAGGCACACACACACACACAGGCACACACATAGTTTTTGACTAGTCTGCAATTGAACAAGTAACATTTTTCCCTTTATAAATGACATTGTTATTCAATAATAATTGTTATTTTGCTTTACAGGCAGAGCCAGTCACATTTCAGTGTAACGTGGGCGGGACCAAAAACAATCTGGGATAGTCTTTCAGAAAGGGTTAGGGTTAAAAAATATAGAAAAATGAATGTATACAGTTGTGACAAGAATACAGGGTAAACTATACATTTATGACAGAGAGTCCTCTAAATGCTGTTTGAATTTAAAAAAAAAAAATTATTGTCTAAATATTTCCGAGTCTAGTTCTTTGATTGAAATATTTAATATAATTTAAATCACCTAAATATTTATTTTATGTTTAATAACGTTCTATTTTTCATATAAATTTTATCTGTGAAGCGTCGCAGCACTTTCGCGCCTCCACGTGACACCATCAGTTGCCCCTAGCAACAGACTGCAAACTTTGCCAGTGTTATGTTGAAATAGGTCACCCCCGTCAGAAACGGTTGATCCACTGACTACACACCGTTTCCTCCCTAACCTCTGTTTTTTAAGTGATATAAATTTAATGATTTGTTAAAATGAAAGTATTTAAATTTAATGTTAGTCATTTGTTGTCCATTGTATCAAGAGAAACACGTCCTAATGGCTGAATACTGTCAACAAATAAAGTTTCACAGAGTTCACAGAGAAAATAAACTCACATTTTCAGCTTCGTACAGCGGATTTTATAAAACACATATTCATAATTTTACATTCTTCCACGTTAAAATGGGTACAATTTATCAGGACAACCTGTAGCTTTCTGAGCGGGAAACCTGCTTTCTACGGGGGGAACACATCTCAGCACAACACCAGGCCACCGACCCGACAGGAGCAACGCTAACAAGTGGAACTGCTGTGGTTTCAGCGAGGAAAACGCGGTGTTCTTGTTTTATTTTACTGGAGTTTTATCAAAAAGAAGTGGGAAATGTCTGAAATGATAAAAGCGACGTTATCTGAGGTCGGGTGGGACGAGCGCTACGCCGTGCCCGAGCTGAACGCTGGAAACAGAGCTCTACTGGAGCAGGTAGGAGGGGATTCATCTTCAGCACTTCTACAACCTTCAGCATCGGTTCAGGCAGTCTTAATCCATTTTGTTTATTTAGTATTTTCTTATTTATTTAAACCACTAATAGGTTTGACGTCAAAACGTTTCCAGCAGCCCCCCACCCCTCCCATAAAACTTTATTTAAATGAACAACAATGTAGTAAGTAAGTAAGTACGTAAAGTTTATTTATATAGCACCTTTCACAGAAAAAAATCACAAAGTGCTTCACAGAAAACAGAATCAAACATGATAAAACAAATAAAATCAATTAAACAAACAAAGTATCATTACAAATCACCATCATCAATGTAATCATCATTTAGTGGATATACATAGAACAAAGAAAATAAAAAACAAAACAGTCACTCTCACAAGTCAGAATGACAAAAATAATCAAATAAGTGACGGAGGGTTGTGAATTTGATGACTTTTTACTGATTCTTTAAATACAAACCATATATATTCAAAGCCTTTCAAAGTTAATGGTGTCATGTTGAACTTTGACTTTTTTCTTTGAATGTTTTATTGGTATTCTTGCTAGTTTGGTGGATCTTAAAGCACTTTGGTCAACTTGTGTTGTTTGAATGTTCTATAGAAATGAATTGACATTTACATTGACAGGATACTGAACTGCCTTCAGGTCTCTCCTGGAAAAGAGGTTCTTCATCTTAAAGGGACATTACCTGATTAAATAAAGGTTAAAAAATAAAACGATAGCTGCACACTGTGGTTCATCACAATGAATGGCCGAGTGAACAGAGGGAGGACTTAGTTTTTCACACAGTGCAGGTTGGATTGGATACATGAAATCAATCGTCTGACACCTGCACGCTGTTTTGACTCAGTTGTGAGCGGGCAAAGACTTTTTCACAGCTCAGTAAAGATAAAAGGTCTTAGAATATTTTCTGTTTTCTTCACAGTACATGGTTACATTTAGAACGATTGTGTTCTGGTTTAAAATGTCAAAGTGTGCAGACTTTAAATAATGACCTCATCACTTTAGTTGGATTACATCATCAAATCACAGTATGATAGGTCTGAATATGGAACTGTGAGTGTTGAGATTAAAGACCAACCCTCGTAAATCTATACGTGGACAACATTTCATATCACGTGTCCTGATGCCATGACTTTGTTTACCAACAGATTAGTAAAGCTGAGATGGAGCTGGTGCAGCTGGACAACGATCTGAAGAAAAACACAGACACCAAACATTTAATGGATGAATACATGAGCAGTGCTAAACGAGAGCAGGAGTACAGTGAAGTAAGAGTGTTCAAATGACTCTTCTATTAGTTGTATTCCAGCCAGGAACCAGTGTGAGTTTGTTTTCTTTCCTACAGGCTCTGTTGAAGGCAAAGTGCAGTGAGGTTGAGTTAGTGAAGCATCTTAGCGCCTTAACAGAGAGAGAGACGGGCCGACTGGTTCAGCAGACGGCCACGATGAAGCAGGAAAACAGAACGTTAAGGGAAAAGAAAGACATGCTAGAGGTCAGTATTAACACTTTATACCTTTATTAAAACAGCTCACAGGGGATTCCACCCAATCAGAGCCATTCCCATCCCCAGCATCATAAATGTCTAAGACAAAGTCATCAAAAGTTGTCATCTGATAAATGATCTACTTTTGAAGTCACAACAAGCAAACGTCACTCATTCAACAGAATGATTTGTCAAAATGGGATTCTGAACTTTGTTTTTGTCATTTCAAAATAGAAACACTTGTTCAAGACGGAGAAGAAACTTGAAGAGTTTAAGCATCAGAGGAGTTGGGACCAGCAGACTTTGGACTCCTTCTTGGAGGAGTTGGTACACAAAGACGAGGACATGATGTCCATGGTCAAGTACGCCCAGCAGGACGAAGACAGGATCAAGGTCAAAAATAATATCACACTTTAAAGCAGACGAGGGTTGTTTGACCAGGTTTCTTGTCCAGTTTTTTTACATTATGTTCATCAAACTTCCACAGCAAATTCACTATAAATGAAAGTACTTTGGCTTCCTGTGTGAACAGCAAATACTCCTCTAATTTATTTTTAAAACACCGTGTACACAGATGACAACACTTCAGTACTAGAATGAGCTGAAAGCTCTTGGAGGTTTTATTAGAATATAGAACTGTCTAGGTTGCGCTGTGAGCCTGCTCTGGATTTCATTTAGAAACTTTCTGATTTAAAGTGTGAGTTCTCTCACATTTTCTACATATTTAAAGCAAAAAGCTAGACAAGCAGATATTGTTGATATGACTCGACTGTAAGGCATCAAACTATGATGTCATAGTAACAAACAGTAAGTTATAACAAGGAGAAACAATAAGAGAGTAAAAGTTTAGGCCTTTGAAGTAGAAAATAACTCTGTGTATTAAATGTTAGATTTTCTAAAGGTCCAGCTTTATGCTTTATTATCTCAGAGTTACATGTTTCACTCATTTTCTACAGTGTAATATACAACTATAGTAGTCTAGATCAAAACAACAGGAACTTTATTACACAGACAGGAATATGGACTATATACATTCTGTTGTCTTAATTTGAAGGGCCCAGTAGATTTAGTGGCTCTATACAGATTTTATTTTGTAGGAGAGATTTTTTAAAAATGTCTCTTTGGATCATAATGGATGAAGACCTGTTTAAACCAGGATCAGAAGGGACTAAAGGACCCAAAGTTGGAGAAGAAGATCTCCCCCAAACCACCACTACACCACCATGCTGAACCACTGAGACCAGGCAGGACGGATCCAGGTTTTCTGTTGGTGACACCAAAGTCTGACCGTCTGAATGTCAAGACCTGTCAGACCAGGAAACTGTTTCTAGTCTCTCTGGTCCAGTCCTGGTGATCCAGTCTCTCTGGTCCAGTCCTGGTGATCCAGTCTCTTCTGGTCCAGTCCTGGTGATCCAGTCTCTCTGGTCCAGTCCTGGTGATCTAGTCTCTCTGGTTCAGTCCTGGTGATCCAGTCTCTTCTGGTCCAGTCCTGGTGATCCAGTCTCTNCTGCTGCTTTCTGGATATGTTCTGTTTCAGACCATCTCAGTAAACCTTAGATGGTTGTGGGTTCAAATCCCAGAAGTCCTCAGATCAGCTGGTCTGGTACCAACAACCAGGCCTGGTTTAAAGTCTCTTCAGTCTCCTCTCTTCTCCGTTCTGATGCTCAGTTTAAACTTCAGCAGGTGGTTTTCACCACGTCTAGATGAATCAATGCAGCCGGTTGCTGCTCTGTGATTGGCTGATGAGAGATTTGTGTTAACAAACAACTTAACAGGTGCTGTAGACCTACTGAAGAGTCTAGTGGGGGAGTATCAGGTCACTGGTTCTTCTCCTCACACCTACAGTATGTGTTGTACAGCACTTTGTGATGGACCTTCTATAAATAAACTTTACTGACTTACCTTTCAGATGTTTTCACTCTTCAGCCCTTTACTAACTCAGGTCTGTTTCGGTTCACGTTCTTATAATAAAACTTCTGTTTTCAGACCTCTCTCTGTCTCTTAGTGAACCTTGTTTACAGACTCCTAATTGAAGAGTTTCTAAATGAGTCAGTCAGCTGGAAGTCACATGATCACCTTCTGTCAGGATCAGACATGTTGTTACAGGTGTTTGACACGTTTCTGCTCTTCCTGTCTGAGCAGTCAGGTGTCACGTTGTCTCCTCTCAGGTTCTCAGACTTCCTCTCTACAGTCACTCCTGTAGTCATCAGGTTGACTTCTATCTGAGTGTTTTTGGCTGCTGACTGTTAATCCTTCCTGTCTCCAGCTGTTTTCTAGACTCTATCTCAATGTTTGACTTGTGTCAAATGAAGAAACCAGACCATCATCTGCTCATGTTCCTCAAAATGTAAACTACAATCTACTAACATCAGCTTCTTTATTGACATAAAATGTTTTAAATGTAAACTTTAATCATAATAATACTATAATAATAAAGCTTAGATCATCAACAGGGACTGTTTATGATAGAAAAGCTATAAATCCATCACTAGAGGAGATGACACGCCTGAATGTTCTTTTACACTTTGGGTTTAGAATGAGTCGTTTTTACACTGGTTGACCAGTAGGTGGCAGTGTATGACTGAGTCACTGGGATCTGCTGACATGGTTCCTGTGTGATAGGGATGGGCGATATGGCCTTAAAAATGTATCACGATAATTTCTGGTATTTATTGCAATAACAATAAATAAAGGTGTCGTTGTAAAAGAGTTCAGTGTGCGATTTGTGAAAAATGCAGGGAGAGGATTTGGCGTTCGTCTGTGAAGACGCACAGCGGTTCAGGTGCTGCTGATCCAAGTCCGGATCTGTCCACGATGCAAAATTTCGGAAAAACCGTAAACAACAGAGTACAGCTGCAAATAAATCCTGGTAAAGTAACAAACATGTTAAAGCAACCTGATAGAAGTTCAGTGTAGCTCCTCGCTTTAAAACAACCTCCTCCTCAGCCTCACGTCCGCCTTCCGCCATGATTGTTTGCACTCCGCACGCGAATCGGATGCGAGCAAAACTACGTCATCAAGACTTATCGTTTTTATCGCGATAAGACACATTTTTATTGTGAGGAGAATTTTCAACGATATATTGCAAACGATAAGTTATTGCCCATCCCTACTGTGTGAGTTTGAAATAGTAAAGGAGTCTGTTTCCACATGTGAGTGTTTGTCAGTGACCAACCTCCTGATGTGTCCTGCTCTAGAGCCTCACTGTGACCAGAGAGAAGAAGGCTCTGGAGGCCAGTGAGAAGAACAGAGCTCTGGAGAAAGAGCTGCTAGAGACGACGTCTGCACAGGTAATAAAAACACACTGTTTCTAACTCAATCCTGTAGAACATCTGGACACAGGCAGAACCAAACACTCTGCAGAGCGTTTACCAAATACATGAATTAAATGTCCCCTAGAATGAATCATCTGTTATTATACAGCGCTGAGAAAAAGTCTGGACCCTGTTAAACAGCTGGCTGACAGCTACAGTTTAAACTTTAATGTGAGTTCTTCTCTATACCTCTGTTTTCTAAACAGACAGCTTTAGATAAGACTGTAGAGAACATGCATCAGGTTCACCTGGAGATCGAGCAGCTCATCCATCAGTGGGGAAACTCTATGGAGCAGATAAAGCATCAGGACTCTGAGATGCAGCGGTGTGCACTGGTAACGTGTTGAGCTTTGAACTACCGCAGATCTGTTAATCTGAGAATGTTAAGCTAACAGCGTTTACACGCTGAGAAGCACTTTTGAGTGAAGTAGTGTCTTTACCGTTGCAGCAACTTGCGCAGGCTAACCAGAACATCAGGGAAAATAATGCCGTGCTCACAGAGAGTTCAAACCTGCTGGAATCTCAGAGGAATGACAACAAGAAGATGGAGAGGACGCTAAACGCAGCTAAGATACAAGGAGCAAAGCTACGACAGAACGTGAAGCAGCAGGAGGAAAACTTTACCAGGCTCCAAGACGAGGTCAGCTTCCCAAAATGCACAGAGTGTATCCTCAGTGTCAGCATCAACAGCGCCTCTGATTGAATGTCTCCTGCAGCTGAAGAGTTACAAAGGCACACTGAACAGATCCACCTCTGATGTAGAGGCTCTGATGTCCCAAATATCCAGAACGAAGAAGGAACTTCAGGACAACAATGAGAAGTCAGTCAACCACTAAAACACGTCTGATTTTTGTCCTAAATCATGACTTTGGTGTTGTTGTGTGTTAGATTAAAGGAGGCCAGGGCCTACAACGCTGCACTGGAGGAGAGGCTGAAAGCTGTGACTCAGACCACTCTCAGCCAGGAGGAGAGGGCTGCTCAGATACAACAGTTCCTGAAGGACAAAGAACAGGACGTCAAGGTGAGCTTCATTCCACCTGCATGACATCACTTCCTTCTCGCTCACCTTTATTGGGGAAAAGGGTGAAAACAATACTGATGCTGGTTGAAACAAAGCGTGTAGTCGTGTCTAAACCTGCTGGAAGAGAGTGGCTCTGTGTTGATGTGTTTACCCACATCCTTCACTCCATCCTCTCCTGAAACGCTCTCTTTTATTTGTCAACTGTAGCAGAAACATCTCCTAATGGCTGAACATCACCTTTAAAGATTGTTTCCTCTTTAGGAACAAAGTTTTTAAAACTCATACGACAAAGAACAGCCCCTCATAGGAACATATCCTGAGACTTGATTTCATCTTCATCAGAATGTGTAGTTTATGGATGGAGCACGCCCTGATGCTGTAGTAAACTGAGGCGGGGAAGAAAAGATTTAATATTTCACTTTAACGACAACACAGAGGTCACAGGAAGGTCACGGCTCAGCAGGTTTTGACCTTTTGACCCTATCAGTTATTACAGATGGAAAAAACTTCTGCAGAAGCTTCTTCACTTAATGAAGTAACAGAAATAATAGATGAGGTTTTTATTGTCATTCATGTCATGATCCACCATACAGTGGACATTTCAATGACATGTCATTTCAACAGCTCTGGTGAAAAAAGGTAAAAACACATAGAAATACAACAAACACAAGGAACACTGGACCAGTGTAAAATAATGCTGTTAGATAAAAATGATGTGCAGTTACCTGTTGGAGCAGCAGCATCAGAGCCAGAGATCAGCTGATAAAGAAGGCGGGGTCTGTTCTGGGGACTCTGGAGCCTCGAGAGCTGATTGGACAAAGGAGGACGCTTCATAAAATGAAGAACATGATGGACAACCCTGAGCGTCCTCTACACAAGACCGTAACTCAACAAGAATGTCTTCAGTCAGAGGTTCTTCAGATCCACTGCAGCACAGACGGCTTCCTGCCCACAGCTAGAGCCATCTCTAGTTATTCTTTGAAAAACTTTAAAGTGATAATATGCAACTTTTTCATATTTTTAAATCTTTTCCTTGAGCCAGTCTGTGCTAATATGACCCTTTACAAAGTTAATGAAAAGTCACTTAGCCCCATCTGGTGATTACAGCCGGAAAACCACGATTGCAAGATCTCCGTCGCCGTCCCGGTACCCAGGAAGTCACGTGTCTCACGAGGGTTAGGCTAACCCAAAGTGGCTAGCTGTTATGCTAACGCTGGAGTGTTTTTAGCTCATGATTCCTGATTTTTTTCCATCTCTCCCTGCTTGAACACAGCTGATTTCTTTGAAGGAGTAAATAACCGCTCCTGTAGAAAGCTATGAAGGCTGAGGAGACATTTCAACAGGTAGATTTAGGCGTTTAGAAGCTGAAACAATATGCTAACCTATGTAATGCAGTGATTAAAAACGGACACCAGAGGGCACCCAAAACAAGCAAAACTGCATATTATCACTTTAAATGAGTTACTGAAAAATCAAATGACCATCTGGGATTAATGAAGTATTTTGACTGATTGGTTAAAAGTTTACGTGTCACTGCTCTGAGTTTCAGTCACCATCAAACAGCTCAACTCTGCCACCTGCTGACATAAATTGGTAACTGCAGTCTCCCTAAAACTTGTACTCTAATAATTTAGATTCAACATTTTTAGAAAACTTCTGCTGCAAAAACGTTGTTCTTTCAAGACAGTTGGTGATAAAAGTATATATTTCTGATGTTATTCATTCAAAATATGTGACTATAAGAATGGAAACATTTTTTAAACATGGTAATAAACTGTCTAATATGTGCTGTTTTTATGATGAGTCACATCAGTGTGTTTTCACCTGAAGTCCCACCCAGCCCTTCTGTGTTTGTCTCTGTCCTGTCCTCTCAGACCCCAGTGGGTCCAGACATTAGGCTCCGCCCACTCTGAGCCTGGTTCTGGAGGTTTCTTCCTGTTCAAAGACAGTTTTCCTTCCTACTGTCGCCTCCTACTGAGTTGCTAAGAATGGAGGATTACATTGAAGTAAAGCTTCAATCCAATCAGCTGGTTCCTTTAAAANTGGTCCAGTCCTGGTGATCCAGTCTCTCTGGTCCAGTTTTAGTTATCCAGTCTCTCTGGTTCAGTCCTGGTGATCCAGTATGGTTCAGTCCTGATGATCCAGTATGGTCCAGTCCTGGTGATCCAGTCTCTCTGGTCCAGTCCTGGTGATCCAGTCTCTTCTGGTCCAGTCCTGGTGATCCAGTCTCTTCTGGTCCAGTCCTGATGATCCAGTATGGTCCAGTCCTGGTGATCCAGTCTCTCTGGTTCAGTCCTGGTGATCCAGTCTCTCTGGTTCAGTCCTGGTGATCCAGTCTCTCTGGTTCAGTCCTGGTGATCCAGTCTCTCTGGTCCAGTCCTGGTGATCCAGTCTCTCTGGTCCAGTTTTAGTTATCCAGTCTCTCTGGTTCAGTCCTGGTGATCCAGTATGGTCCAGTCCTGGTGATCCAGTCTCTTCTGGTCCAATTTCCTGTTCTCAGCTGACAGACACCTGGTCAGGTCTCCTGCTGCTGGAGTCCATCAGGTTCTGGATCAGATGATGTTCTGGTTGGAACCAGTGCCATCTAGAACCAGTCTGACCTCTGACCCCAACAGGACATTTTCATCCACATACCTGCTGCTTTCTGGATATGTTCTGTTTCAGACCATCTCAGTAAACCTTAGATGGTTGTGGGTTCAAATCCCAGAAGTCCTCAAACCAGCTGGTCTGGTACCAACAACCAGGCCCGGTTTAAAGTCTCTTCAGTCTCCTCTCTTCTCCGCTCTGATGCTCAGTTTAAACTTCAGCAGGTGGTTTTCACCACGTCTAGATGAATCAATGCAGCCGGTTGCTGCTCTGTGATTGGCTGATGAGAGATTTGTGTTAACAAACAACTTAACAGGTGCTGTAGACCTACTGAAGAGTCCAGTGGGGGAGTATCAGGTCACTGGTTCTTGTCCTCACACCTACAGTATGTGTTGTACAGCACTTTGTGATGGACCTTCTATAAATAAACTTTACTGACTTACCTTTCAGATGTTTTCACTCTTCAGCCCTTTACTAACTCAGGTCTGTTTCGGTTCACGTTCTTATAATAAAACTTCTGTTTTCAGACCTCTCTCTGTCTCTTAGTGAACCTTGTTTACAGACTCCTAATTGAAGAGTTTCTAAATGAGTCAGTCAGCTGGAAGTCACATGATCACCTTCTGTCAGGATCAGACATGTTGTTACAGGTGTTTGACACGTTTCTGCTCTTCCTGTCTGAGCTGTCAGGCGTCACGTCGTCTCCTCTCAAGTTCTCAGACTTCCTCTCTACAGTCACTCCTGTAGTCATCAGGTTGACTTCTATCTGAGTGTTTTTGGCTGCTGACTGTTAATCCTTCCTGTCTCCAGCTGTTTTCTAGACTCTATCTCAATGTTTGACTTGTGTCAAATGAAGAAACCAGACCATCATCTGCTCATGTTCCTCAAAATGTAAACTACAATCTACTAACATCAGCTTCTTTATTGACATAAAATGTTTTAAATGTAAACTTTAACCATAATAATACTATAATAATAAAGCTCAGATCATCAACAGGGACTGTTTATGATAGAAAAGCTATAAATCCATCACTAGAGGAGATGACACGCCTGAATGTTCTTTTACACTTTGGGTTTAGAATGAGTCGTTTTTACACTGGTTGGCCAGTAGGTGGCAGTGTATGACTGAGTCACTGGGATCTGCTGACATGGTTCCTGTGTGAGTTTGAAATAGTAAAGGAGTCTGTTTCCACATGTGAGTGTTTGTCAGTGAGCGACCTCCTGATGTGTCCTGCTCTAGAGCCTCACTGTGACCAGAGAGAAGAAGCTCTGGAGGCCAGTGAGAAGAACAGAGCTGCTAGAGACGACGTCTGCACAGGGAATAAAAACACACTGGTTCTAACTCAATCCTGTAGAACATCTGGACACAGGCAGAACCAAACACTCTGCAGAGCGTTTACCAAATACATGAATTAAATGTCCCCTAGAATGAATCATCTGTTATTATACAGCGCTGAGAAAAAGTCTGGACCCTGTTAAACAGCTGGCTGAAGTGGACAGGTGACACACCTGGAGGAGATTAGGCAGAGCTGAATCATCTTCTCAGGAAAACAGACTGAATGTTTATTTAGAGATGAAACAACTAAATACAGAACACAACACAGCAGCTCCCACTGTGCTGCTGCTAGCTCATCATCATCATCATCA
>SSNR01000144.1:51676-61724 GCA_006937965.1 Callopanchax toddi | reverse complement strand
CTTGTGGATAGGTGGAGTGATGTTAGTGATCATGGTGGTGATGAGACTGACAGTAGCAGTGAGTGGTGGTCAGATCCAGAACTTCCACACTGTGGCTTTAACAGTGTGTCTGTTGTTAGAGATTCTGATGCCGATCAGCTGCTTCCTCCACCTGGAGAGGAGCCTCTGTGGCTTGTTGATCTCAGAGCTCTCCTGGAACTTCCACCACTGGGTGAGGAGTTTCCAGATGATGATGATGAGACTGACAGTAGCAGTGAGTGGTGGTCAGATTCAGAACTTCCTCACAGTGGCTTTAACTCAGGTTTTAGCAGTGTGTCTGTTGTTGGAGATTCTGATGAAGATCAGCTGCTTCCTCCACCTGGAGAGGAGCCTCTGTGGCTTCTTGATCTCAGAGCTCTCCTGGAACTTCCACCACTGGGTGAGGAGTTTCCAGATGATGATGATGAGACTGACAGTAGCAGTGAGTGGTGGTCAGATTCAGAACTTCCACACTGTGGCTTTAGCAGTGTGTCTGTTGTTGGAGATTCTGATGAAGATCAGCTGCTTCCTCCACCTGGAGAGGAGCCTCTGTGGCTTCTTGATCTCAGAGCTCTCCTGGAACTTCCACCACTTGGTGAGGAGTTTGGAGAAGACTCTGGGGATGTTCAGGGAAGTGCTTCTTCTGACTTTGAGACCTCAATGATGGGAGACGAGGGAGACGAAGAGGGGGAAGAACCATCTCCCTCGACGTCTGGCCTTGGAACCAGTCGGAAGAGGTCCAGAGAGCACTTCCTGGACGTCCCCCCAAAGAGACCAAGATGGGACGACAGTGACTCCGATTAGAGAGGTCTTTTTTTAGTGCAGCAGAAGATCACCTGCTTATGGATTTTATTGACTGCATGTTTGCAGTTGTAGTAGAGCTAATGCTGTAGGTAGCGTCTTGCACCACGGCTATCTTTAGTTGTTAATTATAAGATGTATTTTTAAGTTTTAAGGTCATTTCTTAACATGACTTGTGTTGCCGTAGGAAGTTTCTTGCACCACGGCTATTTTTAGTAGTTAATTATAAGATGTTATTTTTAAGTTTTCAGGTCATTTCTTAACCTGACTTGTGTTGCCGTAGGTAGCGTCTTGCACCACGGCTATTTTTAGTAGTTAATTATAAGATGTTATTTTTAAGTTTTCAGGTCATTTCTTAACATGACTTGTGTTGCCGTAGGTTGCCTGTTGCATGACGGCTTTCTTTAGTTCTTAAGTTTTAATGTTTTTCTTGAATATAATGTGTTGCCGTAGTTGCCTGTTGCATCGCGGCTTTTCTTTAATTGTTAAGTTTTGATGTTATTAACAAATAAGAGTTTCAGGCCCGACCAGAGAGACCCGAGGACAGATGGGGTGGCAGTGCCTCAGTAGGTAGAGCAGTTTTCTGGCAACCGGAGGGTTGTCGGTTCAATCACAGCTCCCGCTGAGTCACTTTGTCGTTGTGTCCTTGGGCAAGACACTTCACCCACCTTGCCTGCTGGTGGTGGTCAGAGGGTGAAGGACAGCTTCACTCCTGTCTCTGCTCCAGAGCAGCTGTGGCTACAGTGTAGCTCTCTGCCATCAGCGTGTGAATGTGTGTGTGAATGGGTGAATGACTGACTGCAGTGTAAAGTGCTTTGGAGTTTTTGACTTAGAAAAGTGCTTTACTAGTGCAGGTCGTTTACCATACAGAGGGACAGAGACGGCATGTTGAGGTGAGTGTTTTATTAAAATGTATATTCAAACATTTGATTAATATTTAATAATTTAAGTCTGTGTGCAATACTAACCATTTTCAATCTAGGTCCCCTTCGATGAATCGACACCTTAACGTGGTGGAGGGGTTTGCGTACCCCCGTGATCCTGGGGCCTGTGTTGTCTGGAGCATCCACTCCTGGTGGGGTCTCCCATGATGACCTGGTCTCAGGGGAGGGGTCAGACTAAGAGCGATTCAAATACTTTAATGCAGGAGAACCCTGGGAGACCAGTTCCTGGAAAAAGCAGAGCGGGGCAGCGTCCTGGAGCCAGGCCTGACTGGGGTCGGAGTCTCAACCTCCATCTTCAGCACCACCAAAGGAACGAAGATGAGAAGCTTGAAAAGAAAAACAAAGTAAGGAAGTTTATTCCTAAATAATTTAAAGCTGTGTTTGAATTCAATTCAACAAACTTCTTGACATCTTGTTGGCTGCAGTCTTTTTAAGAACTTGTGTCTGTCTGTTTTTTTTCAGGGTGAGTTTTCTTGGAGCGATCAGACAGTAAATATCAACCCATCCTGGAAGCATCTCCTCTGAAGACTCCTGCTCCCAGAGGCCAGACCACAGAAGATCAGGTCAGGAGAAGAACAGGAAGCAGCTCAGCTGAAGTGGTGATGAAGCTCCTCCTCACTCACTCATGCTGTTGTGACAGACTAGAAACTTTGTTTGGTTTAGTTCCTCCTAACTGGCTCTGATTCACATCGACTTGTTTAGTGTGAGATTTGTGTTTGTACATGATTTTAATTGAAGTGCACGTTGTTGGGTTTGTGTCAGGATGTGGAACTGAAATCTAGAACCTGATGTAAAAAGACAAGATGTGAACCATTAGATAACAGATCCAAACAGAACATCACTACTCTTTACTGACTCTCACTAACTAGAAGCAGTTGTTTCAGTCAGAACCAGAAGCCACGTTTACCCTCTGCATCTGAACGATGGTCTCTGCAGAACGCTGTAAGAGTTTCCTCAGGACGTCTTTAGTTACTGCCCCCTGGAGACAGGTGGACAGTGAAGAGACTGACAAGACCCGACCTGACAGATAAACAGTCACACGTTCCCACCCTCATGCACAAACACATCCCTAGTGAACATACCAAGACACACAGTAGACGCTGTATACCCACTCACTCTCTTTATACAGACTGTATACTCCCAGGTCCAGAGAACAGCGTCCTGAGGGCGACACCAGCCCTCAGACCCAGGAGATGGTCCCTTTGGTACTGGGGTGGGGATGAGCAGAAGGCCCCGCCTACCGCAGCAGCAGAGCAGCCCACCGCCACAGACCCCGACCAGATGGCCAGCTCCACCACCGCCCCCCCAGCCCAGGGTAGCCAGCAGAGAACAGGGGTGTAGGAAGACCCAAATCTCCCTCCTCCAGCTCTAATGTGGTGTTGATGCATGTTGTAGTAGGATGCATTTACAAAGTCCTTTCCTTCAACTGAGCCCAGTGTGGCCGCTCAGACATTGTTCTCCATCACAGCCGCTCCCAGCAAGACCACCATGTCCACCCTGAGGAGCTCCAGCACCACCAGCTCTCTGTGTGTGTCTGCCACCTCCTCTCCACCACCTCCTACCTGAAACCAGTCAACATTGTCAGCAGCAGCGTGGCTGGAGTCAAAAGCCAGGTGTCAGTAACCTCTCTGCTGCAGGCTCCTCCTCCATAGTGTTACGACCCTCTAATATGTCTAGGAGAAAAGAGGGTCTAACAAAAGAAGTGGACGGAAACACGAAAGATTCAGAGAAAAACATTTACATTTATTAAGTCCAAAGCAAGACAGGAAGAGGTATTGTTCTTAAAAAGATAAATAAAATGAACTAAAACCCTTACTGTGTCTAAACTAACTAAAAAGCACTGGAGCAAACTCACAGGTAGTTGTATTTTATATATTAACAAGGTAAACTAAAGGTGCTCTTCAGAAATAATTAAACTAAAGGAGGGAGGCTAAGCCTCATAAAGTGTTATTAAACTAAAGGAGTGAAAACAACTGGAAAGGGCCTTTAACTGGAAAATACTAAGCTACTAAACGCCCGCAAGTGTTAAACACTACGCTGGAAACCCAGCCCAGACTCTACTGAACGCTTTTCAAAAACACAAGCAGGCACAGACGGCACAGATCCACTGAAAGAGGCAGCTTTTTAGAGCTGCTCCAGAGACGAGAAGATGAGGAGCAGCTTGGTGGTGCCTCTGTCCATGGTGCTGATCAGCAGGCAGGTAAACACAGAGACAGACCGCTGCAGCGGGAGCTGTCTGAGGCGCTGAACAGCTGAAAATGACCAGACCTGACAGTCCTCAGCAGTCCTCCGCTCCCATGAAACATCAAGATCTGGTGATAATGAGTGATAAATGTTTCTAACTTCACACAGCTCTCAGTGAATGAAGAGGAGAGGATACAGCCGCCCCAGCAGCTTCCAAAGCTCAGGTCTGAACACATTCTGGTTTCAGAACAAAGAAATGTAGTCAGAACTGTGACAGGAGTTCTGCAGTCTGTAAAATCTGCTACAGCAGAGTCAAAGACTCAGGAAACATGACAAATGTGTGAGAACATGTGGCTAGTTACCATGACGACGTAGCGTTAAAGGCTCATTTCAGCATAAAGTGAATTGATTCAGCTCAGTGGAACTGAAGAGGCTGACTTTTCTGTTCAGCTGCATCAGGATTTCATCAGTTCAATTAATAAATATCACAATAGATCGTATTGTGTCCCTGTAGCGTGATGATACACACCCCTAGACCTGGTGGAGGTCAGGGAGACCTGGTGGTGGTCAGAGGGACCTGGTGGAGGTCAGAGGGACCTGGTGGTGGTCAGAGGGACCTGGTGGTGGTCAGAGGGACCTGGTGGAGGTCAGAGGGACCTGGTGGAGGTCAGAGGGACCTGGTGGAGGTCAGAGAGACCTGGTGGAGGTCAGAGAGACCTGGTGGAGGTCAGAGAGACCTGGTGGTGGTCAGAGGGACCTGGTGGTGGTCAGAGGGACCTGGTGGTGTTGGTCCATATCATCTCCTCCTCTGTCAGGTTGCTCCAGGACATGAGGCTACAGTGTAGCTGATCACCAGTGACTGATGTGTTGTTCAGCGCTTTGGGGAGTGGAGAACACTCTAGTCTAGACAGATCTATAGAAATCCAGAACATTTATCATTGATGATGATGATGATGAGCTAGCAGCAGCACAGTGGGAGCTGCTGTGTTGTGTTCTGTATTTAGTTGTTTCATCTCTAAATAAACATTCAGTCTGTTTTACTGAGAAGATGATTCAGTTCTGCCTAATCTCCTCCAGGTGTGTCACCTGTCCACTTCAGCCAGCTGTTTAACAGGGTCCAGACTTTTTCTCAGCGCTGTATAATAACAGATGATTCATTCTAGGGGACATTTAATTCATGTATTTGGTAAACGCTCTGCAGAGTGTTTGGTTCTGCCTGTGTCCAGATGTTCTACCAGACTGAGGTAGAAACAGTGTGTTTTTATTCCTTGTGCAGACGTCGTCTCTAGCAGCTCTGTTCTTCTCACTGGCCTCCAGAGCTTCTTCTCTCTGGTCACAGTGAGGCTCTAGAGCAGGACACATCAGGAGGTCGCTCACTGACAAACACTCACATGTGGAAACAGACTCCTTTACTATTTCAAACTCACACAGGAACCATGTCAGCAGATCCCAGTGACTCATTCATACACTGCCACCTACTGGCCAACCAGTGTAAAAACGACTCATTCTAAACCCAAAGTGTAAAAGAACATTCAGGCGTGTCATCTCCTCTAGTGATGGATTTATAGCTTTTCTATCATAAACAGTTCCTGTTGATGATCTGAGCTTTATTATTATAGTATTATTATGATTAAAGTTTACATTTAAAACATTTTATGTCAATAAAGAAGCTGATGTTAGTAGATTGTAGTTTACATTTTGAGGAACATGAGCAGATGATGGTCTGGTTTCTTCATTTGACACAAGTCAAACATTGAGATAGAGTCTAGAAAACAGCTGGAGACAGGAATGATTAACAGTCAGCAGCCAAAAACACTCAGATAGAAGTCAACCTGATGACTACAGGAGTGACTGTAGAGACGAAGTCTGAGAACCTGAGAGGAGACAACATGACACCTGACAACTCAGACAGGAAGAGCAGAAACGTATCAAACACCTGTAACAACATGTCTGATCCTGACAGAAGGTGATCATGTGACTTCCAGCTGACTGACTCATTTAGAAACTCTTCAATTAGGAGTCTGTAAACAAGGTTCACTAAGAGACAGAGAGAGGTCTGAAAACAGAAGTTTTATTATAAGAACGTGAACCGAAACAGACCTGAGTTAGTAAAGGGCTGAAGAGTGAAAACATCTGAAAGGTAAGTCAGTAAAGTTTATTTATAGAAGGTCCATCACAAAGTGCTGTACAACACATACTGTAGGTGTGAGGAGAAGAACCAGTGACCTGATGCTCTCCCACTGGACTCTTCAGTAGGTCTACAGCACCTGTTAAGTTGTTTGTTAACACAAATCTCTCATCAGCCAATCACAGAGCAGCAACCAGCTGCATTGATTCATCTAGACGTGGTGAAAACCACCTGCTGAAGTTTAAACTGAGCATCAGAACGGAGAAGAGAGGAGACTGAAGAGACTTTAAACCAGGCCTGGTTGTTGGTACCAGACCAGCTGATCTGAGGACTTCTGGGATTTGAACCCACAACCATCTAAGGTTTACTGAGATGGTCTGAAACAGAACATATCCAGAAAGCAGCAGGTATGTGGATGAAAATGTCCTGTTGGGGTCAGAGGTCAGACTGGTTTTAGATGGCACTGGTTCCAACCAGAACATCATCTGATCCAGAACCTGATGGACTCCAGCAGCAGGAGACCTGACCAGGTGTCTGTCAGCTGAGAACAGGAAACTGGACCAGAAGAGACTGGATCACCAGGACTGGACCATACTGGATCACCAGGACTGAACCAGAGAGACTGGATCACCAGGACTGGACCAGCGACACTGGATCACTAAAACTGGACCAGAAGAGACTGGATCACCAGGACTGAACCAGAGAGACTGGATCACCAAAACTGGACCAGAGAGACTGGATCACCAGGACTGAACCAGAGAGACTGGATCATTAGGACTGGACCAGAGAGACTGGATCACCAGGACTGAACCAGAGAGACTGGATCATTAGGACTGGACCAGAGAGACTGGATCACCAGGACTGAACCAGAGAGACTGGATCACCAGGACTGGACCAGAGACACTGGATTACTAAAACTGGACCAGAAGAGACTGGATCACCAGGACTGAACCAGAGAGACTGGATCACCAAAACTGGACCAGAGAGACTGGATCACCAGGACTGAACCAGAGAGACTGGATCATTAGGACTGGACCAGAGAGACTGGATCACCAGGACTGGACCAGAGAGACTGGATCACGAAAACTGGACTAGAGAGACTGGATCACCAGGACTGAACCAGAGAGACTGGATCATTAGGAATGGACCAGAGAGACTGGATCACCAGGACTGGACCAGAGAGACTGGATCCTCAGGACTGGACCAGAGAGACTGGATCATCAGAACTGGACCAGAGAGACTGGATCACCAGGACTGGACCAGAGAGACTGGATCATCAGAACTGGACCAGAGAGACTGGTTCACCAGGACTGGACCAGAGAGACTGGATCACCAGGACTGGACCAGAGAGACTGGATCATCATAACTGGACCAGAGAGACTGGCTCATCAGAACTGGACCAGAGAGACTGGTTCACCAGGACTGGACCAGAGAGACTGGTTCACCAGGACTGGACGAGAGAGACTGGATCACCAGGACTGGACCAAAAGAGACTGGATCACCAGGACTGGACCAGAAGAGACTGGATCACCAGGACTGGACCAGAGAGACTGGATCACTAGGACTGGACTAGAGGGACTGGACCAGAGAGACTAGATCACCAGAACTGGACCAGAGAGACTGGATCATCAGAACTGGACCAGAGAGACTGGATCATCAGAACTGGACCAGAGTGACTTGTTCACCAGGACTGGACCAGAGAGACTGGATCATGTAGCGTAATATAACCTGTTTTTATTGTTATAATACAAACACACTTCTGCAAGGTCATTAGCTTAGTTTTGTCGGTCTTATGCTGAGCAATGCTAAGCTACCTTCACTAAACTAATCGTTATGCAGGATCCTTTAGGTTCTTTTTATTCAAAGTGAAGACCTACGTACGTTATACTTGGAAGTTATAACCCAGAAGCAGACTTAGACTACAGTTATTTTATTAAGTAAACAGATTGAACGAACAGACAGATATGAGGTAGATGGTTGCATCTTAAGAGTTCTTCTGATGTTATTAAGCTGAGAGTTAATGACGAGAGCCCGTGAGATATAAAATATCTCTAGGGAGTCTGGAGCTAGTTATGAGGGGAGCTGAGACTAAGTTGACAGGAGTGTTATTTATCAATAGCCTCAGGTTTACCAGATCGGAGTTGATACCCACTGAAGCCGCTCTAAGATCACCTCGGCGTGGATTGGAGGCTCGTCGGGAGGCTGTGTTACCCTGACGGACCTCGGTTTGGTCCCCGGTGATCGTGAAGTCACCCAAGGCACGGAGGCGTCCGATGAGTCGGCTCAGCAGTTCCATGATCGGCTGGGAGAGGAGGCTAACGGGGTTTTCCCCATGGCTGGCGAAACAGAAGCAGACGGGTGGTGTCTAGCTTCAAGCCGGAGAAATACCTCAACCGGTGGGGCTTGGACCCACGAGCACGGTCGGCGTCGGGGCTCACCGTGTAACGGAGAAAAACGGTGGCCTGTTTTCTCGTTGTAGGCTGAACGAGAACTCTCGAGCTTCCAGGCAGGAAGCCTGACAGTGGAAACTTTTGGACGTGTGGCCCAATGGGAAGGAGTTACCAAGTCACGTGGTTCTCGTCATTAAGAATCCCAGGACAACTTAGATGGATTATTAATATGCTTTAACCTTTTAGCAGAAGTAGAAACATGAAATAATACTGATGCAACATCAACATTCATTAATACTGGAAGAAAATGAATTAATCATATTAAGACATTTCTGGACAGTGGATTAAAGGTAGTGTCCTTTAGAATGAGACATCAAAGAGTCTTTAAGTTTAATTATTAACTAAAGAAAGTCTTCTGAGTCTTCCGACACGACCGGGTCCTGGAAGGAATGTTGATTCAGGTTACAACATAATAAAAGAGTCATTTTAATCCAAGTTATTGGGAAAAAGATGAGTTATTGTAGTGATGATCCCAGAGGTCAGAATTCAGAGATAGTAACGCCTTTGCCGGCGCTACAATCACCAGGACTGGACCAGAGAGACTGGATCACCAGGACTGGACCAGAGAGACTGGTTCACCAGGACTGGACCAGAGAGACTGGATCACCAGGACTGGACCAGAGAGACTGGATCACCAGAACTGGACTAGAGAGACTGGATCACCAGATTTGGACCAGAGAGACTGGATCACCAGGACTGGACTAGAGAGACTGGATCACCAGGACTGGACCAGAGAGTGGATCACCAGGACCTTACCAGAGAGACTGGTTCACCAGGACTGGACCAGAGAGACTGGATCACCAGGACTGGACCAGAGAGACTGGATCACCAGAACTGGACCAGAGAGACTGGATCACCAGAACTGGACCAGATAGACTGGATCACCAGGACTGGACCAGAGAGACTGGATCACCAGGACTGGACCAGAGAGACTGGATCACCAGGACTGGACCAGAGAGACTGGATCACCAGGACTGGACTAGAGGGACTGGACCAGAGAGACTAGATCACCAGAACTGGACCAGAGAGACTGGATCATCAGAACTGGACCAGAGAGACTGGATCATCAGAACTGGACCAGAGTGACTTGTTCACCAGGACTGGACCAGAGAGACTGGATCATGTAGCGTAATATAACCTGTTTTTATTGTTATAATACGAACACACTTCTGCAAGGTCATTAGCTTAGTTTTGTCGGTCTTATGCTGAGCAATGCTAAGCTACCTTCACTAAACTAATCGTTATGCAGGATCCTTTAGGTTCTTTTTATTCAAAGTGAAGACCTACGTACGTTATACTTGGAAGTTATAACCCAGAAGCAGACTTAGACTACAGTTATTTTATTAAGTAAACAGATTGAACGAACAGACAGATATGAGGTAGATGGTTGCATCTTAAGAGTTCTTCTGATGTTATTAAGCTGAGAGTTAATGACGAGAGCCCGTGAGATATAAAATATCTCTAGGGAGTCTGGAGCTAGTTATGAGGGGAGCTGAGACTAAGTTGACAGGAGTGTTATTTAT
>SSNR01000144.1:0-48354 GCA_006937965.1 Callopanchax toddi | reverse complement strand
CCCCCCCCCCCCCCAAAAAAAAACCCAAAAAAACAAACTAAAAAGTTTGAAGCTTGTTTACTGCATCGACAGAATTTCTTTGAATGAACTTCACTGAGATGCTGTAGATGCAGGTTTTGCTTCACCTGTTCATGTCATCACAAAAAATCAAAAGGCGCTGGTAACGGTACTCTCAGTTGAGACGGGGTTCAATTCCCTGTGGTGCCTTGCTGATTTGACCGACATGATGTGGTACAGTTCAAACTGGTTGGTAAGCTAATGTTAGACACAGGGTTATTGTCAGTATAAAACATCAACAAACGTATTTGAATTCTTATCTGGTTCTGCATCCTAAGCCTTGTTCAGGTGAGCTTTCAGATCTTCATTTGTAGCAGATACACACAGTAACACTCTGGATGTGGTGCTGATTGGAATCCCATTGACTGAAAAGTAGTGCAGTCAATTAACTTGAACAGATGATAACCAAAACACTCAAATAAACTGAGTGTTTAATTAAGCAAATGAAAAAAATGGTCCTATTATAATAAATAATCCTCAGCCTGTAGCCCTCTCTACCAGTCAGCACCATGGAGAGCTCCTCTTCCATCAGAATCAGTCTGAAGCTCACTTTGAATTAAACCAGCTTTTCTCTAATAAACAAAGTATTCCTACAGGTAGAAATATTTCAGATTGTATTTAAACTGAGTTATAGTATTGATTATTTTCACCAACAGTAGTGAGAACCGACATTGATTAATGTCTCTTGAAGGTCACTCAAAACAGCTGGTCCGAAACTGTTTTTATCATCTGAAAAATATTTCTAAACTGAGAAGGTTGGTATCAAAACCTGAACTGGAAATGGTTCTTCATGCTTTAATCTCCTCCAGACTAGATTACTGTAACACACTTTTCACATGTTTGACCCAAAAAGCCCTTGACCGCCTTCAGTTGGTCCAGAACTCTGCAGTGAGGCTCCTCACTGGAGCAAACAGAAAAGACAGAAAAACTTTGTGATTTATTTCTGTGAAAGGTGCCATATAAATAAACTTCACTTACTTACTATAATGCATGCCTTCACTTTAACCTCTATCTCTGCTCTCCCCACACATGCTGCCATATT
This sequence comes from Callopanchax toddi, assembly GCA_006937965.1. Lineage (NCBI taxonomy): Eukaryota > Metazoa > Chordata > Actinopteri > Cyprinodontiformes > Nothobranchiidae > Callopanchax > Callopanchax toddi. The sequence goes on along the minus strand of SSNR01000144.1, from coordinate 47,255 downwards.
TGTGTTGTTTGCAACCTTTAATTTTAATCTTTGTTTGATACAGGTTATTTGGTTTAGGTATTTTAAATGATATTTATGCACTTTTACATGGTGTGTCTCTCCTTTAGGTTGTAACATCATGTTCATAGAAGTATTACCTCTCATACAATACTACAACCTGTCATTCAAGCATGTACAAGGTGCCTGTGTATTCTTTTAGTTGTACATGACTTTGAAGTTAATAGTCTTAGTGTGAGATGATGCCCTTTTTAATTTGTGAGAGTGTGTTAATAGCAACATGTTTTCATTAATGTGTGTGAAAGTAACAGATTTCTTCCTAAACACCTCATAGTCTATTTCTCAGGAATATACAAAAACCTGTCAAATAATGATGTCAGCATGCAGAATGAGTATTTTATTCATAACCAGTTTATAAAAATGAAATACAAAATAACTTTAAAACAAACAAACAAACAAAAAACACTGTACAAAGCATTGATAGGATACAAATAAACATAATTACAAATATATACAATGCAAAAATCCCACTCATTACATTCTTTCTTTGAGACTGTCCAGTTACATTTCAAAAACCATATACAAAACAAAAGAATATACAAATTCTAAATAATGAATGGAAAATAAATAACTTCTGTCAAGTTTATATATATATTAAAGCTGCACTCGCAAATTTGGTAAACAATGTAGCTTTTAATGTTTATTTATGCCTCTTAACAGCGTTCTAACATAGTATTGCTATAAATATATTGTGGAGATTAAAAAAAACCCTGAAAGAAATCAATAAAGTGGTTGTCCCGCAGTTCTCTAAAAACTTCAGCCAATCCTATCGTTCGAGTGGTGACAAAGGTGTAAAAAAACTCTGTAATTAAATCAAATAACAACTAAAACCTAAGTTTGGCCCACAGACATGTTATAAGAACAAAAGTTATTATTGAAGCTTTATTTAGTTATTGGCAACAACAGACTATTTTACAATTGTTAATTGACAAAATACTGTTATGAAGATGAAATCAATGTAAACCAAACTGGAACCAACATGGCCTCAGGGGAGGATAAGACTAAGAGCCATCAGACACCTGGAGGACCACACCTGTAATGTGGACACAGGCTGGACCTTCTGGAGCTACTTGTAGAGTTTTTAGCTTCTCATATTTGTTTTCCCTCCCCAGGTCACAGCAAAAAACAAATGGCACTGCAACGGTCCTCTCAGTGATGAGAGGGGGTTCTGTGTTGATACTGACAGGAAGGAAAACAGAGTTTTGTGAGAAGTGTCAGGAAAAATGATGTCTGCAACCCCTGCATGTAGATCAGAACTGGAATGAGGCTCTGATTTCTAGTTGGTTGTCAAAGCTGAGGAATCTAGGTGTTGTTTCTGACCAGTCAATGACACTAGAAGGTCACTCCAAACAGCTGGAAAAATACAAACAGCAGAAGTCGGGACAGGAAGTGACCTCATCGACTTGACCGCCAGACTTTTCTATTAGTGTCACTCATTTAGTTACAGTCCATTTGGTGTTTGATTTTTTAGAGGTTTTGAGCTCAGTAATAAGAACAAAACCAGGAGGAAATGTCATCAAAATGTTCTTCTTAGTCGTGATGACTCTGTAGAGGGTTGAGCCCAGACAGGAATCGTTTGTTCTTCTAGTGGAGAGATGATGACGTCTTAGAGAGGGACAGCATGGTTTTTGCTGCATGTTTTTGTCTATTTTCTGCTGTTTGTCCGACAGGAGGCTTCAGATCTAAGGATGTTTCAACACTCGGGTTCAGCAAAGAGAAATGTAGTCACTAAAATCGTCTAAATAGAGTCAATTAGGAAGAAAAGGAATCAGCTGTAAATCCAGTGATCAATGGAACTGGATTCTAATAAGTGTCATTTCTCTGTCTGATTGTTGAATGAAGCAGGAGGGACGAGTATAGTGAGACCAGCCAAAAGTCTACACATAAAAACAATACAAATGGCAAAATGTTAAAGACCAGTATTTCTGACCTCAACATTCTTATAAAAGTTATCTAGAAGTGCTGGAGAAACTTCAATTCTAACTTCAGCATAATAAACCATTAAAGCTCAGAAGTTCTGTCAGCTGTTTGTCACTGAAGTTGGATTTTTGGAGGACATTTGTTAAGTTTTCCTATTAAAGCTTAAGTTAGAGGGTATTTAAAGATTTTGGCTTCACTTTATTTTCTTTCCACAGATCACTCCCCCTAAAAAGCACTAGCTGAAGCTGAACACTTTGTAACTTTTAAGTTTGAGAAATTGTGCAATAAAAGAAAAAAAGCCTCTCTACTTATAAGCTTAGACATTTTAAAACACCTTTGAATTTGTCTTTAACTTGTCTGTTTCATGCAGAAAGTTTGGCTTTAGTTAAACTGTTTAACTTCAATCAACGAAGAACATAAAAACTATTTAAAAAGGAATTTTACTGGGATAAAGGAGCACAAGTTTACAAATAATTTAACTATAATTCTTATTGATACATTTGAATTGACAGCTATAATTTATTGAACACATAGCAGTCATTCAGCTGTCATACTGAAAAGGCAGCTTGTCTAAAATGGATTATTGTAGGAAAAAGTTTTGTACCATAACCTGAGACTGTGTGTGAATGGGCTTTGTGTTTTCTGTGTGCGTGTGAGTGTGTGTGTGTGTGTTATTTCTGCATGTTGAGTTGTTGGATCTCGTCCACTCTGTTGTGATACAGCTGGAAAGCGGGTGTGACCCAGCGTCCACACGAGCACTGATCCCCACACCAGCTGAACGAGCACACACACACACACACACACACACACACACACACACACACACACACACACACACACACACCATAAATAAACCAAAAAGCATATTTTTCTTATGCAGGGGTTCATATATATCATCAAAAGGAGGCAGCGGGCCTCTCCTGTGAATTTAGTCATGCAGGATTAGTCAGAATGAAATGATTGAAACAAGCTGCTCTATGAAAACTGTGTACAGTAGTCTGTAACATACTGCCCTCTAGTGGTCAGTCTGCAGTCTGCACACTTCTTCACACTGATTTTTTTCTTTGAACTTCTAGTGGACTAAGAAGAAAATATTCAAGATGGATGGATGGATGGCTCAGTTGGGTGAGTGGCCGGTCTGGTAACCGGAGGGTCACCGATTCGATCCCCAGCTCTGGCTGGGTTAGATTGTCGTTGTGTCCTTGGGCAAGACACTTCACCCAACTTGCCTGTGTGAATGTGAGTGTGACTGTGTGTGAATGTTGGTGGTGGTCAGAAGGGCCGATGGCGCAGAATGGCAGCCTCGCCTCTGTCAGTCTGCCCCAGGGCAGCTGTGGCTACAGACGTCTGTCGTAGTTTACCACCACCGGTGAGAATGACTGTGTGAATGAATAATGCAACTCTGTAAAGCGTCTTTGAGTGACCTAGAAAAGCACTATATAAAACTGATGCATTATTATTATTATGGATGGATGTTTTAATAATCCCTTTTGGGAAATACATTTTCACATCACAAAAAGGAAAAATGTATAGCAGAGGCAAGAAAAGCAGCAGAGGGGAGAGAAAGAGAAGAGGAGAGGAAGACGGTGAAGAGGAGAAGAATAAGAGGAAAAGCAGAGGAGTGGAACGGAAGGAAAATTACCAGGATTTCTCAGCCATTTCTCAGCTGGCCTGCTGAATGGTCCACCGACACAAACTCTTGGATCAGTTGACCGAGATCCCTGGCCTATAAGTCTTAAAATTTCCATTGAACTTTATACTTGAGACTTAACGTAGACTGTAGAAAATTTGGGCATAGTTGCATTGGAATCCTTAGGAATTGATTTTTAAAGTGTGGCTATAGTTAGGAATTGTTATGTTTTTGGTATTGGTATGTTATCTTATTTTATGTCATTGGTATATAAAAAAACAAACTTTTCAATTTAGTTTTTTTTTGTCAAGAGAAATGTGCATACATAGACATGCATTTGTGTTTATTTTAATAACTGCGTGTTTTTATGTTGATCACAGCTGTCAGTGTATAAATCAAGTGTGTCATTTACCATACTTGCTTTTTATTCTCATGTGTATGCTGCTGTGACATGTGAATTTCCCCACTGTGGGATTAATAATTCTATTCTATTCTATTCTATTCTATTCTATTCTATTCTATTCTATTCTATTCAATAACTGGATGACAACATTTTTAAATCATTCAACATCAGTTTCCTCCCTCTGTCACGTGTCTCTGCTGGTGCTGCGTTCATGTGCTGCTTGTGAGTCTTTACGCGGACCGAAGAAGTGATAGCAAAATGTGAAATAAACTTCCTTTATTCACGCCTTAAAGAAGAAAATGTTTGGAGCTTTAGAATCAGCTTTTTAAAATTTTTGTTTTATAAGTAGGGCTTTTACTCTGTAAAGTGATATAGCTGATACGAGTATTTTAACGAATTATTCATTATTATGAAACCGCCTAAACTATGTCCGTACTTTATATATTTTAGATTTAAAGATTCTCTGAAAGGAGCTCATAAGCGAAACTATAAAGAAAATATATTTTCATTTTATCATCGTGAAACTTGCAAATTTTAACGCTCGCGAAACTCGAATGTAAGAATCCGCAGCAGTCTTTGAACGCAGCTTGGCTTCACTCTTCTCTGCCCACTTCAGCCATTTTGATTTGGACCGCACCGCCGAAGGGAGACCGACTAGAAAAGGTGGGAATTGTGTTAATCAAAGCACACAATACATAATAAATTTCGTCACACATTTGTCTTAGCTGTTGCTTAGTGTACAAAGGCACATTTTCCCGGCCTTTGTGATATTTGTGCTGCTACTTGCAAGCTTGAATATTTGGCTTAGCTAGCGTTAGCTTAGGTTAGCTTGAGGACGCTTCCTTAGCTCTTGATTTGAAGCTTCCTTGGAGGATTGCATTTCAGCACACAATTTATTTTTGTCTCATACGTCAACTGGGTACACGATCCTACAATGCATAACGTCCGTATCCACAGTTATCAAAGTAAATGGGCTCCTTTTAGCTGGAACTGCCAACTTTCGGCTAACATTAACCTGATTCGACGTTAGCCTTCTCTGTTCGTTTCACTGGCCGTCATGCGAAGGTTATAACGCACAGACTGCAGCAGCGTATGTGGTCATTGAAAGATAAACAAGTTCTTTTGGGATATTACAGGTGTGATTTCGGAGAGAAGTGATGTGGGACCAGGGCGGACAGCCATGGCCGCAGTGGCCTCTGAGCCAGCAGCAGTGGATGCAGTCTTTCCAACATCAACATGACCCGGGTAAATGATGGATACATGTACACCACAAAGACTCTCGTGTTAAAGGAAGAAAATTACACGTTATAACAGCTCAAACAAACTCAACCACACAGAAAGTCGTATACATAGTTTGATAATCCGTGGGTCGTTCTGATTTGTTCAGGTCAAGTGGACTGGGCAGCTCTTGCACAGGCATGGATAGCCCAAAAGGAGTCTACGACAGGAACACAACAGCATAATGTTCAGCCCAATGGCCAGGACATCCCAGGGCTTGAATCTGCTGCACCACAAAGTAACCATGGAGCCTTCCAGGGTGACCCAGCATTTGGAAGAATGTGGCAGCCAGGTAAAAATATAATAGATGTTTAAACTGCATGAATTTACTGGAAACATTTAAGATTCCTAAAAAGGGTATGAGATTTTTGTTTTGCAGAATGGCTATGGTGGGGGGTGGTTGATTTATTAAGAAACCCAGTGCCTTAGCTGTATAGCATACAAAACAAAATATATCAGTGTATTCCAGAAAAACTGGAAGATGCCCATTCAGGGTTTTTCCTAGCTCAAATTGAGGCAGAGGTGGTACCATCCTGACCATGCGCCAGCACATGCATACTCTGCACATTCAACTGCCTCACTTTTTTAAAGGCAACATATTTTTTAGTTAAGCGTTCTAATTAGGGATGTACTGATACTGGTATCAGCCCAGATACCGTATAATCGTCGAACCGATACTTAAAATATGATAAATCTGCAATAAAGTCACAAAAAAAGGTTCATTTTTCACTTTAAATTTTAGTTTTATGGTAATTTCATATTTTACATCTGTTAATTTGTCTTAGTTTAGTTAGTAAAGTCTGGTGCCTTTCGTCTCTTCAAGAAAGATATAAGGTGGAAGTTGATTAATTCACCAATAGTATCAGATTGCCTGAGTATGCCTGAGTCAGGTAAATTGAATCAGCCAGTGCTTGTCAAAGCCACTGGCTCTGTGTTTTTGAGATCTGGAAAAATGACCAAAAAATAATGTTTTAAAATAACTTTTTTGGTACCTATAATTCTGAGATAAAATAACAAGTAATAATAAGAATTAAACGTTTTAAAAATAAATTATTTTTATAAACCATTGTTTTGTGGCATATTTATGCATTTACTATTATTACCTGTATTTATTGCTCACCTCAGGAACTTTCTGTGATGTCACTGTCTCTTCCCTCACACACCTCCAGATACAGCAGAGGCTGGAAGCTCAGAGTCAGACTAAACACGATGCTGCAGCGGCAAGTTAATTCCATGTGATGCGTGGCTTCAACTAATTGCTGGAATTCCTGTTTTTCGCGGCACAACTCTCATAGCATATGTTACATTTTGCTCTGTTCCCGTTTACCTTTCCAAAATGCAGCCAAACTTTAGAGTTTTTCTGAATTTTTAACCCAAAACTGGCTACGCTAAATGTTTTGAAAGGGAGGGGAGGGGCTATCTGCTCCTCCGTGTCTCACCTGTGTCTCCACCCGTGCAGCAGCACTGGTGGAGAAATGATGCGGGTTATTTACAGCGGATTTCATAGTAAAAGTAACGAAGTCGGTACCGTGTTTTTTCGGACTGGTACTGTGTTTTGGTGCCCAGCCCTACATAGCACCAACTAGCGGGAAAAGCTATTTTTGATCTTTTTCTGCAGCTGTTTTAGAGCTTTCCGGTGCACCGCTGCTGATACAGTGCCCCTATAGTGGCGCAACGCTGCAACTGCAGTTAAAATAACATCCATATAGTTGGGGCAGAGTGAAATCAGGCTGGGGCGGCACAAAATTAGCTGGAGGCGGACGCCACGCAAATTTGAACGCAGGAAAAACCCTGTCATTAGAGAAACTGTTAGTGAGAATACATTTATTTACCTGTTGCAGATGTCTTAAACATCTGTGGCATCTGAAGGGGGTGTGGCATTTGTTTTGTTTAGAAATCTTGAACATCTTTAATTCTCATCAAACAGAGGAAAATTATGAAATTGTATGTTGCAACAAAACGTCATACTGTGATGTCATTGGTTTAAGATGAAAGCTTTGAAGCAAAGGGAAAGGAGAATTTGTGGCCACATATGTATTTGTATGCATTTGACCCATCCCTGAAGAGTAGAGGGCAGCCATTTTACTAGCGCCTGGGAGGCAGTTGGGGGTATGTATCTTGCCCAAACATACTTTAAGAGATGGCTGGTTTAACCTGGTCTCCCATGGTTGCCAAAGTCAGTTTTATAAATTCAGGTTACTTTGCTTTCTTTCATGCCTGCTCTCATCTTCTGTGCTCATGTTTCTGATAGAATTGGTTACAGTTCTAAGGTAGGATTAGACAAGTTAAGTTTGTATAATTTTGGTCTGTGTGGTGGCACAATTGTTAGCACTATTGCCACGCAGCAACAGAAAGGCTGTGACCTTTCTGCGTGGAGTTAGCATGTTCTCCACGTGCAAAAGTGGATTTCCTCTGGGTACTCTGGTTTCCCCCACACATCTCAACATGCCCTATAGGTGATAATCCAGGACTCCCTTGAAAAAGAGATTCTGAATCTCTGTGGGACTATTCCTAGTAAAAAAAAAAAAGATTATTAAATAAATTTGAGAAATGACACAAAAGGTAAAAGGCTAAGACGATTATGGGGTAATGGCAGGCAAACTAGGTTGTTTGCATCTATGTGGATACTTGTTTATTTAAAACACATTAGCTTTCTTTTCATTTTTTAAATCTTGTTATCTGTTGTTGCTAAACCCCATTTTGTTAATATTTAAATGCTTTATTACAACAAAAGCAGTGAACAGATGACTTGTAGGGTGTCTTTATTAGCGCAGTCAGCGTCTGATGGTGCAGCAGAGTGTCTATGGGATACGTTTGGATTCAGGTTTTTTTTTCTAGGCTTGCTCTTTTATTTTTTGCACTGCAGAATAAACGGGATTCTTGACTGCAGTGGTGCAGACAGACGGAACCAGCTTTACATCAGCAGCACTATTCCACGCCTTTTATTAGAAATTTCCAAATAAATGTACATTTGATGTTCTTTTGACATTCATTACCCATTTAATTATTACCTATTTGTTTACTGTGCTGATGTGTTTGACTTGTCTTTTTGAGTCAGTGTTATTAAGGAGTTAATCATGGACATAATGTTTTATCCTTTCTGTAATATTTCATACATTTATACTCGGACAAACTCAGTGTACACAATTTTTGGGAAAAAACACATGACCTGATTTGAGGACGAAGTTTATGTTGCTTTGGTGTTTGTGTTTATTAACAGAGTGGGGAATGCACAGTCAGCCACCTCCTCCTCCACCCCCTGACCAGGCCTGGATCCCTTCAGGTTCAGGACCAATAGATGTGGTGACTCCCAATGAGGACAGCAACAGCCAGGACAGCGTGGAGTTCAACTCTGAAGCCCACCACGGGGTTTACCCCCAGAACAGCCATGGGTATGGGGCACAGCCCGACAGCTACGCCATGGCCCCTGTGGCCATGAACCAGTTTGATTATCAGGTATGCAGATGCTAAATTAGAATCTGTTGAAGCTTTTTTGGGTTTAGTGTGACAACCAAGTATCAGAAGACGAAGCAATCCACAGAAACTGCCGGATTCCAGCATCTAGGTGTGTCAGGCTGTGCAGAGGAAAGTTAGAGCTTGTTAAAGACTTGTTTTTTAATTTAATCAGCCGATTTTGGTGATTGAATTTCAGCAATTATTTTTCATAATTTCATAGAATGTTGCAAATGAATAGCTGATAATTCAGGGAATTCCCACACACATGCATCATTATAGTTTAATACTAACCAGCTTAGAATGACAGCAGGAACCCAGACCAATGATCAGATGACATCCTGCTGCAGACAGGTCTGCACTTTCAAATCCTCAAAGTTTTTTTAATTGAGACGTTTGTATTCCCTCCCAAAATTATTAAATCAGACTGCTAAGTTCAGTCAGATGTGGTGGATAAATATCCACTTCGATACTTAAAGTGGCAACAACCACATACTCAGTGGTTGAAGAAACAGACAACCATTCTTACTTGAAACCGGCTTTAAGTTTGAGTTTGCCCTGCCTCTTTCCACAGCATGGAGCTGCTTCAACGTTCACCCCTACTCCCACGGGGTTTCACACTCCATACTGGCAGGGCCCACCACAAAACAGACGAGATGCCCGACCCCCAGGGTTCAGAGACCGGCCCAGATCTCCTGTCCAGGTCGCTGTCAAACCAGAGGCCCCAGCACCTTTAGGTGAGTCATAATAATTAAGTTAAAGATATTTGGGCTCAGTGGTGAAATTTATGGAAATTGTAAAAAGTTTATGCTATAGTGATTTTATATAATGAAAACAGGGCATTTAAGTAGAAACATGCAATAGTGACTTAAAGCTGCACTTGGTAACATGTTAAAGCAGCTCTCTGGATTATTTTTCTATGTATCAAAGTTTTCTAAATGTTTTAAATGATATTTCAGGTCTAAACTATGATCTATGGGTTGAGTTCCACAACATCTGTCATTCTGATGAAGACCCTCCTTCCTCCTAGAGACCCCTTTGCATTATTTCTTGCCGCCGACATTTTTCAGCCAATGAAATTCAAATGTCTGCATTCTCTCAACATGCACGCGCATCGACCAAACCTGTACCAGTAGGGGGCGCTCTCGTACAGGACGCTCCGTGTGTTTCTGTTTGCCGTCTCAGCCTCACAGCTCATTTCTACTAAAAACCTACCCATTTCCCAGCTAAAGATGGATTTATTTTTATTTTTAAACCTTTCACCTCACAGAATGGCAAGGCTTGACAGGGTTACGCATTTATTTTGGTCAGAAAGTTCATCCAGGGCCAAGTCAAGTTCAGCTTCAGAGTCCAGCAGCAGCTCTCTGCTAACAGAGCTAATATCAGAAGCAGCAGGGACAGAGAGGGTTCATCAGACCCTCGTAGTGTTGTTGGAATAAGATTTGTGAACTGTGAGTGATTAAACCCTACACATTGAGCTGTACAGTTTATGCCCGCAACGTATATGCGCCGTGTGCACGCTCGCACACGCGACCGGACGCGCGTGTCGAGATGTTTTGAGGAGGAGCCTTTGGACGTTAGATTCAAAAACTGCTCTCTTGATGAAATAATCCACAATGCGGCTTTAAACAAGCTAGGTATTACTAGCTCTTTTACTCAAACACGGCTCAGAGCTCTCATCCCTCCCGTCAGGTATAATCCGTAGGCCAGCCTTCTCACAGACATGGGACCCTTATTTATTATGGTAACAATACAGAGCAAAGCTCCAGCTGTTGAAATGTTCCCCCAGGTTTTTCCTCTTTCTACATCCAAACGTTTTGTTTTCTGCTAGCTGAAAAGGTATTTTTCTTTTTGGGACTCTGGTATTTTTCCTTAAATTGAAGCAGTAACAGCCAGCCATATCTGTCCTTCTCTCACTTCAGCGATGTTCTGCTGAAAAATGCACCAGAACGCATTAATGGAGGATCCAAACAGTGCGGAAGTGCAGCGCTTCGGCGAGACAGACAGCTGGATTGTCCAATAGTTTCTTTCGGCCCAAAATGTATGATTGGCTGAGGTTTTTAGAGAATTGCAGGACAACCACTTTATTGATTTCTTTGTTGTTGTTTTTTTATCGCCACAATATATTTATAGCTATACTATGTTAGAACGTTAAGAGGCATGGAAAAAAAAAAAACGTTAAAAGCTACATTGTTTACCAATCTACCGAGTGCAGCTTTAATCTCAGACAATTTGTTAAAATCCAACTAGGGCTGGGCGGTATGGCAAAATTTTTTTATCATGGTTTTTCTTGAAATTATATCGATTTTACGGTATTTGACGGTATTTTTTTACACGACTGTTACTACCCATAATATCTTTTAATTATGAAATAATTACTGCACTAGATTGGCTTTTAATAGTCCATTTTACTTTTATATGCAGAATATCAGTTTTTCATATCCAGTCACAGGCAGGTAAATACATAACCCCTTCAAAGTATGTTTGTCAAAAGAGAGAAGTTATTAAGAAATAACCTTCCGTGGAACGTTTTTGCGTTGTTATCTGACCCACCGCTGGCTTTTTTTCATCAGCGGTCCCTTTAGCGAACACGTCTTTAATGGACGTCTAACTGACTGCTACTAGCCATTTTAGCTGCGGAGGTGAAGGGTACGTGAAGCAAGCTGCTGGTTAGCCCCGCCGGCTAGCTCCGCCTGCTAACAGCGTTGCTCAGTCACGTTCGACTTTTTAAACCTGAAAACCCCCGAAACAACAGACGTGCGAGTGCCTCCTCTTTTTGGAATAAGTTCCTCTGGGTTCGTAATTTGTAAGTTGCCATGACAGCTCTCGCTAGTAGTCACCATTCTTGGTTCAAAAGTTTCACGGTGTTGTGTGTCGCGGTGAAATGTGTCCCCGCTGCCAACTTCCGGGACGCTGTGTGGGCTCTTCACCGGTATAGCGGTATATGAAAAATTCATATCATAATTTTAAAAAACACTGGTATCTGGTATGAACCGGTATACCGCCCAGCCCTAAATCCAACAACTGTATTAGGTATACCCCAGCAAAAAATGTCAGTATTTCAGTTACATGGCATGTGGCTTTGTGAAGGATTACCCTTAGGTCATTGAGGTTGTGGCGTACAGAGTTACAAGTATCTACATGGCAACTCAACGGATTCCATAGGTTTTCTGTGGGGTTCAGGTCTGGAGAAAGTGCAGGCCACTCCATTTGAGGTACCCCAGCCTCCAGCAGCCATTCCCTTATGATGCTACCTTGCTGAGCTGGAGCATTGTCATCCATGAAGATAAAATTAGGCCTCTGAAGTTTATGCATGGGCACAATGACTGAAATAGTATAAATGCCCCGCATTTGTACAGCTCTTTTTTTTAATGTCATTGACTACAAAGCACTTTACATTAGTCATTCATTCACACACTGATGGCAGTAAGCTACATTGTAGCCACAGAAGCAATGCAACCATACACAGGCACCACCAGACCCTCTGACCACCACCAGCAGGTGATGTTGGTCATGTGTCTTGCCCAAGGACACAATGACAAGGTGACTGAACCAGAGCAGGGTTCAAACTGGCAGCCCTTTTGTTGCAAGACAAACGTTCTACCTGAACTACTGCCACCATTAATGGTGTTATCCCAGTAGAAGGGGTTTGTCACAGTGCCATTCACAAAGTGTGGGGCAGTTATGTATTGACTAGACACCTGCTCACGCTGTAACACCACTACCAAAGGCTGGTCTGGTAACAACAGTAGCATAGCGTCTCCTTGACGTCTCCAACATCATTGGCAGTCATCATTTCTGCTTAGCAAGAATCAAATTAATCGGTTAACAGCACTGAGACCCACTGGTCCCTCATCCAGCATAAATGCTCCCTGGCCCATTCAAGTTGATGATGCCTGTGTCTGGTGGTGTGGTCAAGTACCCTTGCAGGTAGGGCTTGGCGATATGGCCAAAATTTCATATCCCGATTTAGCTCATTTTATATCCCGATACCGATAAATATACGAAACGTAGAACACCTCTGTGTGAATCTCCTCTTCCACTGTGTCCCGACATGCATCATATAAATCAGGTAACATGACTTTAGTGATGTGTTTTCAGCTGGGCATTTCATATCTCGGTTCAAGTGTAACTCACTAAACTCACGTTTCTCCACCGTGTAGATTGGACTCATATCTTTACAGATGTGTTTGGTAACAGCAGCAGTAATCTCCTTCCTTCCATCTGCGCAAGCTCAGCTGGCAGCTAGGAGCTACATGATGTGCTGCGGGTAAAAACCTGTTGCAGCGTCTGCGTCTGGAGTTTATTATGAGCGCTTACGCAAACACTCGACACTGCTTTTGCTTGTTGACTGTCTCTGTATTCTTCGTCGTGATTTTTGCGCAGGTGATAAAATATATTTGTGGCTTCGGAGTCCGTTGTTGGGACAGAGAGCTGGCAAACATTTCAAACAGCTGTTGTCTGGTCCACGTCAGTCTTTTTTAGGGATGCTCGATATTGGCTTTTTTACCGATATCCGATAGCCGATATTGTCTAACTCTTAATTTCCGATACCGATATAAACTGATATAAGCGTGGTAGCCCTCATTAAAAAAAACAGTATTTAATGCAAGGTGTGCCAAATAAATAATAATATCTCAAAAACTCAACATCAGATTTGTTATATTTTGACTAGGGATGCTCCGATCACGTTTTTTGCTGCCGATCACCAATACCGATCACATTGATTGACTGTAAATTTCACATTGTAGTAATGATGAGGGCTAATGGCTACTTGATCTGTAGAAAATGAACCATAAATCTCCTTCATTTGGACAAAAACAGGTTTTTACTGACTTTTCAAAGATGAAAAAATACAAAAACTTGAAGGCACCATGTAGACAGCCATCCATATAGAAATATATTATTTATAGATATATATTTCCAATCCTTATAGAAATCTATTATTTTAATCCATATAGAAATCTATCATTTTAATCAGATATCTAATTACTTTTATTAATAGAAATCTATTATTTTTATATATATTTAAATAATTAAACATATCTTCTTCAGTGTTCGCGAAAACTTTTGAGCCACGCCTGCCAAACTGGCAGACGTGGGAGCATCTCAGGCAGGACATTTTTGACTCACGTAGGACAATGTCCTCACGTGCTGCAGATCTGTATCTATTTAATATAGTGGTTATTATAGTGACCTCTATGAGACACTAGATCAGAATATGGTCATTTTTTCCCACTTAGTCCTTTAAAAACAATAATCATTCATTCATTTATTGATTAATATAGCAACTTCCCACCACCAATCAAAGCAGTCCAAAGCGCTGAACAAAGTCAAATACAGACAGTAAATACAATAATAAAACAGAACAATTCAAAGATAAGAACAACAAGCAAAAATATCTTAAATGATTCACCTAAAAGTCAATGAAAAGAACTGTCAGCAGTTTAAAAGACACTAAAAAGACACAACAAGAGGTAATAAACACAACTCCTAGAGCGACATCAGACCACCATAATACTGAGTCAGTCTGACTCTACAGACCCAGGATGCTGCTGGTCTAGTTTCACTCAGACCACCATAATACTGAGTCAGTCTGGCTCTAAAGACCCAGGATGCTGCTGGTCTAGTTTCACTCAGACCACCATAATACTGAGTCAGTCTGACTCTAAAGACCCAGGATGCTGCTGGTCTAGTTTCACTCAGACCACCATAATACTGAGTCAGTCTGACTCTAGAGACCCAGGATGCTGCTGGTCTAGTTTCACTCAGGAATCCTGTTCAGTTTCACATTTCTGTGAATCAGGATCTGATTATGGCATTTTAATGATTGAGCAGTATTTTATTATGCTGTTATTATTGTTTAGGCTCTAAATGACTTTACAGTCAGGTAGTTATTCAGATTTTTATTTATATTTATGTGAATCTTTATGTTTTGATTTGCCTGTAACTTTGCAGCTGTGCACCTGAATTTCCACACTGAGGGATAATTAAGGATTTCTATTCTATTCTAAACTATTATTATTATTATTATTATTATTATATATTGTTACCATAACAGGAAAATGGAGTTCACAGATTATCCTCCTGTTCTCACTCCTTCATTCTTAATACGTCATTCTCATGTAGTTTGGTTTCTCATCCTAAAGTAACCAGTTAACAGATCATATGGGCTTTGTTTGGGGGCCTGATCAGCTGCACGTTCAGATCAGCTGTTCTCTGCCTCATCACCATAGAAACACGTCGGACCCGATGTTTTTTAACATTGTCCGACGGAGCTGTGTTTAGATAATTAAATAATGATGGACAAGGAAGAACGGACTAAATAAAAACTAAACCGTGGTGGTTACAGTTCGTTTAGGAAGCTAATATTAGAGAAGAGAGGCCGACGCAGATCTCACGTTTGAACCTGAACGCTGTGACTTCAGAGAGTCTACGTTGTCCACCTAGAAGCTCCAGAGCAAAATAAATCACCCCAGATTACCTAAATAATCAGAGGAAACGAAGTCTGCAGGAATACTTTGACATTTCTCATCGACACGTGAGCGAAGGCGCGTGAATGAGAGGTGAGGAAAGTAGGTGCCCGAGCGAGAGGCGCGCGCGAGAACGACAGGAGAGAGAGAGTGAGCAAGTGAGGTGAGAGAGAGAGCTGGAGAAGCATGCACGCCGGTCAAAGTGTCCGACGTGCTTCAGTTTTACGTCGGACAATTTTAATTTACGTCAGTAATGTCCGACGGTCCGGCGTGTTTTCGCAAACACTGCTTCTTGTGCACAAGATCCCCATTAATTAGTTTGTGGTTGAAATAACGTTTTGAGAAAAATAGTTTTTTTCTTCTATTCAGATGCAGAAAAGTCAACATTGTTTTTACCCTCTGGTCCATTTTATGCCCAGAACGAATGAACTAATTACAATGTTCTGATCATTACTAAAGAGCCTACCTGCTCTCAGCGTCTCCTCCCTCTACCTGTCTGATCCACCTGCACTGCGTGCTGCTCTCCCCTCTCCACATGCGCCATGACGCGCGGCGCGGCTTTATCTTCTCCTCCCGGTGCATGATCAGCGAGCTCTTTTCCAACTCCGTCATTAATATTTAAATTATTGTTTTTTTATACCAGTTTAAAGAATTATCTCAGTTTCCCGACGCAGGGTGTTGTGCTGCGCAGTGCGTAATGTGCTGAAGCAGCAGCAGCTGCAGGAGGAGGAGGCGCAGCTGACCGAGGCAGCGGGACTCGCCGCCCGACGTCTCCTCCAGGACTGAGCTCCGAGTTTGAACCAAAGTTGGTTCAGACTCGGATTTATAGTTTATAGTTCTATAAATGGAGCGGCCCTTTCAGGGAACGGCGAGTCTCTGCTGCGCAATGAACTTGCGGTAGCGCCGCGGATTTTCTGTGCACCTATGACGGCTGGTATAATCGGTGTGGAGAGGAGAATATTGGAATTTACCGATGACGTATTTTTCACGAATATCGGCCGATTTTAATCGGTGGCCGATTAATCGGAGCATCCCTAGTCTTTTTATATTTAAACCACCCTCTTTTAGGAACAAGCTCCTCGGTTTGGGTTAGGTGGTGATCCTGTTGACTCTGGTTTAAAACGTGCCCGGTACCGTCTTCCTCCATGTTTGTTTGTTTTGCTGCGTGGCGCGTTCATGAACATGCTGTAAAGTGCATTATGACGTAAATTACTGCCGTAAAGCTTCTATTGTGGCGTAAACGATAGAGCTTTTTATCTGACGGTAGACATTTTCTATCGTCCAAACGAAATATTTCATCATATCACACAGCCCTACTTGCAGGTTGTCTAGCATGCAGACCACGTTGATGTAAACTGTTTTCCAATAGTCTGATGTGACACTTGGATTCTTCTCACTTACTTTAAATATGCCTGGAGTTTTGTGGCCTTCATCATCTGGTTCTGCAGGGCACTTTTCACACTGAAGAGGTCATCAGTGTGGGATGTGGCTAAAGGACGTCCACTTTGTCTTTCTGTGACTTGTACAGTCTGTCTATGTAACCAAAGGCCAGCTCGGGACAGTCATTGCAAACTAGCTTAATACAAATGTTAAAGTTAATGGTATTTGTAAATGCTTAACACTTTTCCTTATACAAATAAATTCATTTATCTCAGTTTCAGCCTGCTTCTTCTTGCTCTGTGACATTAAAGCTCAGTGACCATTTCCATCTGAGAACATCCTGTTTGAAGCCTCGCAATGGCGAGCTACTGTTCATCAATTGTTAGGTGTGGTCTTCATCTCCTAATGTCAAAATGTGAACAGCGTGATGAGGACAATCAAATGATGAGGATAAATTCCAGATCTAACTAAACCAGGAAATTTAATGGTTGATTCATGGATCAAATGCCTGTTGTGAATTTTGGGATTAGCTCATTTTCAGAGATCAGCAAATTGTAAAAAAGTTAGATGATGTAGCATTTTAAAAATAAAACCTTTGTATTTCTCATTTTTACATTTTCAGATGCTGTGAAACGACGCACCCTACCAGCGTGGATCAGAGAGGGTCTTGAAAAAATGGACAGGGAGAAACAGAAGAAAATGGAGCGAGAGCGAATGGAAAAGGAGCGAGCAGAAATGGCAAAAGATGATCCCAAAGAGAAAGAGGCTGACGAGGAAGGGGATGGGCCACGCTTGCCCCGCAAGAGTAAATTTGTAAGCAGCTTCTTTGTGGACTTGTACCCAGAAAGTTTTGTGTGCGTTTTGTTGTTTTTATTTGGAACTCACTATCTTCTTTTTAAAATCAGGACAGCGATGATGAGGGAAATGACCATGAGGAAGAGGAAAAGATCTCTATTAAAAAAGAAGTTGATGTTCGGAGCCCATCACCTCCTGCAGAAGACAGTGAACCAGAGATGAGTGAAGACTTAAAAGAAGAGCTCCTGGTGAGTTCAACTGTTGTAGCAGCTGTAGTAGCTGCTAGGTCGAGGTTAAAATTACTATTGTGAATGTTTGTGTTTATTATTTTTAGATGGTCATCACTAAGACTCTTCTGACAGAGATCCTCCTTACAGTAACTAATGAAGAGATCCTGCATGTGGCCAGAGACACTCACAGAAAAGCCACTCGAGGTCTGCTTTTCTTTTCTCAGTTCACACATCATCTGTGCTTGTCACCAACACAGATCATTTGAGTCTGGAGTCTGTTTTGTACATAATAATCTTACTATTCTCAAGATAGTCTGTATTAAGGCAGTTGAGCAGGAAAAATTTGTCTGAAATGCATTTCAACCATTCTCTGCTAATGCATCAGAGGAAGAAAGCAGAGGAGTACTTTTGACAAATTGTATTTGGACACATGTCCATGTTGGTATTGAAGGTCCTCCTGAAAGGCTGTATGACTTGATTAAAGTCTCAGTAATGACTCTGACCAGCACTCACCTAGACATACAAGTGACTTCCTCTTTTGAAGTTACTGAGCATTAGTACAGATTGGTTCTTCCTTTCCTGTCTGACTATTTGACTTGGATTGTTTGACAGAAGTTTTTTTGTTAACCCTCTCTTCTCTCTCTCTATTTTTGTTTTTAATTTATTTCTTTTTTTGTTAAAAACAGCAGCTCTTGTGAATAGTTATTTATCTGTGACCTCCTTCTCTAGCAACTCTCTTGCCTTTGAGACAATGGCAGTATGTGTTTTAACATGTTGTTCCTGTTGTTGATGTGAATCAAAGCTCCTGCAAAACAGCTGGCACAGTCAAGTGCATTGGCTTCTCTGACTGGTCTCAGTGAGTATCCCTATTTCTGTCACTGGGGGGGAGGGAAGGGAAATGTTTGTGATTCATGATGCGGTGTTTGAAGGAACAAGGAGAAAAACCAAAATACATGACACCCAATTACATTAATATTAGGTTTTAGATTATTTAAGGTAAATGTGACATCTGATTTGCTTTTTTGTTTTACACAAGCATGCTTAAAACTACTTGATATTAATATATGTGTCTAAGGTCTGTACTGCTTCATAAGGATCGTTGGTGTAAAATATATACTAATGCAGGATTAGGTGCCATTTTTAAGGATGTGGCATTGAGATTGTTTCATTGTTAGATCCGTGTGAAAACTGGTCATTCTTATTACCAACACTGAACAACCTGCGGGCTCTGTTGTGGCAGGTGGGATTGGTGATTATGGTTCAGATGAAAGCGAGGAGGAAGATGAACGGAGCGCTCGAGGATCTGAATCTTCTGACACTGATGACGAAGAGCTACGCCATCGCATCCGGGAGAAGCAAGATGCCTTCCGCCGCAAAGAGCGAGAGATACAGATGCTGCAAGAAAAACAAGCACAGGAGGCTCTGCTTGCACGTGGTAAGACTTGGTCTGTTGACATTTTAAACTTAAAGGGATACTCCACCGGAAAGTAATTTTTTGTCTTTTGCCATATTCCTCAGAGTTAGATAAGTGGGCAAAAACAATTTGTAAACAGCCCAGCCGTTTTCCTGATCCAGCAGGCGGATATTCGCCTCCGGCGATACTCCTTTAGCATTAGCTTAGCGTCAAACACTGTAAGTAAATGGTACCTCCTAGCATTCTAGTAGGTGCCATTTAAATGAATATACTTCAAGATGAGGGCTTTCCTCTGCAATTTATAGCTGAAATTAAAATGAGTTTAATTAGATTAATTTTTTTTTTTACCTTATCCCAGCATTAGTTAAAATGTATTTACCAATAAAAAATTTTGATTTTCCAGGCTGTTACGAGAGATGAGTCAGACACCCCTGATTGTGTGGTATTATTATATTTATACTCATGCAACTTCCTAGATATAGAGTGCATATGGCTGACTGACCTGCCTCCTACAGTACAGATTTAAAACATATTGAAAAACCAGGGCACAAAATGAAAAGCAGAACTCGGACAACAGACAGACGAACAGTCCAATGTCTGTACTCGGGCAAAATGGACACAGAACCCTTTTACTAAACTACAGCAATAATATCCTCAGTAAATTAATTCAGTTTCATCCAAAAAAAGGTTAATGCTACATTTTTATCTGTCATTTAAAACATTTCAAAGCAAATAATTGATCTTTAAAGACAAATTTATTTATTTTTGTTCTGATTTTATCAAAGGTTAAAAGTATGACCATATGTGTTTAGCTGCATTTTAGAATTTTTAATTTAAAATGGTTTAAAAAATGTTCTTCTAAAATTCTAAAACTAAATGTTTAAAACAACTAGGTTAGGTGACCTAATGTTTCCATGGTTTTAACTGGTGTTTTTGTTGGGTTTTTTTTTCTCACAGAGGAGATGGCAAAGGAGAGATTGAGCAGGGAAAAGGGAGAGTATGAAGACCAGTTAGAAAATGCACACAAACAGGAAGTAAAAGAGAGGGAACCAGAACCCCTGGTAGACAGGCGAACATTGCGTAGTGATGAGGGCAAGCATTCAGGCAGAGGGAAGGAGCAATCGGGGCGAGGCGGCAGCATTTCTCCAGCCAACGGTCACAGTAGCAGCTCCCACTCCACCTCCAGCCACAGCAGCACCCGCTCTTCCTCCACATCCTCTTCTTCCTCAGCATCTTCACGCAGCTCCTCTCGATCCTCTTCCCCTCGAAGGAAGAGGAGGCGTAGTCGTTCTTCCTCCCGCAAGGCCCGTCGGCGCAGCCGAAGTCGCAGTTCCCACAAACATCGCAGTGAAAAGGGCAAAGACAGGAGGAGGTACAGCACAGAGCGATCGAGCCGCCACAAGAAGGACCGCAGTGTTTCCAGAGAGCGCAGGAGTCACAGGAGTAGATCTCGATCCAAAGACCGAGATAGAGGCAGGGCAAGGGGTAGGGACAGCCGCAGTCGCAGCAGAGACCGAGGAAAGGATAAGGAGAGGAAAAGGAGTCGGGAACGCAGGGAAAACAGTCACAGTCGCAGCAGCAAACACAAACAAAAAGCCTCCAGCAAAGACAGAGAGAGGAGGAGAGACAGGAGTCGAAGCCATGACAGAGAGAAAGATGCAAAGAAAAAGAAGGATAAAGACAAAGATAAGGATAGAGATAGAGAAACGGATAGAAAGAAAGATAGGGCCAAGGAGAAGGGAAGCTCTTTAACAGCAGAGGATGGCAAATCAAAAAAACGGAAAGAGAGTGACTCACGCACAGATTCCCAGAGTGATAAACGCTCTCGACAAGATGGCAAAGCCTCCAAAAAAAGCTCTAGCAAAGCTAGCAAGAGACACTCAGACTCCGACTCTAGTGGGTCTCCCACCCCAGAAGTTAGCAAGGAAAAAAAATCTAAGAAATCCAAACGTAGTCGTTCAAGGTCGACGGAAAAATCTCACAAGTCTGGTAAGAAGGCAAGCCGCAAACACAAGTCTAAGTCACGATCAAGGTAGTATTCGTTTTTTTCTCTTTTTACTTCATGTATGTTTATTCTCTGTTTCATTGAAATTTCTATTTTTATACAAAACTGTTGACTGTCACAAGATTGATTGTCACCTGCTGCAACATTATCTGATGTGTAAAGTCAAGTATGATGCAATAAAGGGTTCTAAACCCTCACAGCAATTTTATCTCTAAATCTGTAGTTGGTAAATTGACCCCCAAAAAGATTATTATACAGTATAAAAGGTGTAATTGTACCTCCTTAGAGCCAAATTCTGTTTCTCACACCTTACTGAATTAGATTAATGAACAAACTAGGAGAAAGTGTCTAGGTGACACTGTTGTGTAATTGTTGCTTTGCACTGTGTTCTTCACAGTAGATTTACTGCTGTAGGATCTAAAGTGCAATCGTTTTTACTAAATTTTAACACCATATTCCCTGGCAGAATGATGCCAATGATGGCAATGAGATCTTGTTGTAGGATGCAGTGCAAAGGGCTACATGCATTATTAATGTTCTGTCACCCACATCTCTTTCAGGTCAGCATCCCCCTCCCGTCGTGGCAGGCGCTGAGAAGCACAGTTCACGTCCGGAGCTGTGCACTCTACCGTTTAAAATTCCATGAGTTGAGCAGGCTTGTCTCATTATAGAGGCAGTTGTGTAGGTGAACACCCCCTCATACATTTCTTTTATTGTAAATATGTTGTAATTTTTAAAGTGTAACTGAAGAATGTGGCATTTTCAATCATAGAGTTCATTTTGAAAAGTTAATCAGACACTAAAAACTAAAGTTGTATCATTTTAAAACATGACACGATTAACTTTTTCCTCCCACATGCATTGTAAAATGTCCAATAAAAACTGTTTGTTCCTTGCTTTGTCTCATTAATGATCTTGGTGGTGTAATTGACAACCAAGTATATAAGGGAAATTTACTTTAGCATTTTTTGATAAATTGGAGTATAGTTGATAAAACGTACGCGTGACTTAAGCATTAAGCAAGCACGAGTTCTCATATAAACCATTAACTAAGTAAGCTATAATTTACAAAGAATTGTAAAACTTCCAGCTTCTGCACTTGATAATTACTAGAAAGTGTAAGATGAGCTAAACCACTTTGCAGACATGAAATGAATCCTCCAAAGTTACTCCACTAGACATCTGAAGTGTCCTGGGATCAACTGAAACCAAAACCCAAGCCTTGGAGATGGACTGAGGAGCTCAAACATCTGGGAGGGACTTGGAATATAGAGTCATTGCTTGAAATGAAATAAAAAACCTCAATGTCCTGGCTAAGATCAGCAGCAGATCAACAGAAAAGTTTACACATTATAAAAGAATAAAAGTAATATAAATCAAAATAAGTCTAATGCAGCAGTTAGTAGCAGAAATAGCATTTACAGTCAGATGCTTGTGCATTTAAAATCATGAAAATGTGCTTATATAACTTCAGGTAAGACCAGTTCCCTAGGATTAGATGGTTATGGAGCTAATTCCAGGAATTAAAAGCCCACTCCCATAACTCAGTTCCAACCCTACATTCAAAAAATCAAGTGAATTTTGCTTAAAAGCATCATGGTAAACTATCAAAAGTGTGTAAGAAGAACTATGCATATAAAATACACCTCCATAATCTAACAGCTCTAAAAGTAGCAGAAACAAGTCTTGTTTTGAAGACGGCTAATTTTGACATCTTTAACATACTGCTAGATTTAAGACTTGAAGGAGAGAGTATGTATTTAGATACTAACTTGATCTCTAAACTTTGACGTGTGACATTAAATTGATTTATAGTTGGAGAACATAAAAAGGCATATGCTTTTAATAGCGCCCTCCCTTCTCTAGAGCACATTTACACCAATGAATGCAAAAGCAGTTAAAGAAAATCTTGATGAAACCCACCAATCCAGACCAGGAACTATTCACTCTCCCCTGCACTAGGTGGAGGTGGGATGTAAGCTGCAAACAGGGTGGGAGACAAAAGTAGTTAAACTATCCAGAAAGAGATGTGGGTGATAGACAAACTTCAGACAATGTGTGTAATTAACACATGGCCTGAATTACAATATACAAATTGGTGGTTATATTATAGTTTCTGTTTTTAAAATAAAAACACTGTTAAATGCACGTAAAAGCCCAAAGCTCATTAAGAAATGGTCAATCCTGCGTTACTGACTCAATCCAGATGGGGGCAGCAGAGACAAGAGACGACAGCTGCACTAAAACCACCGAAGAAGACTTCCGGAAAAGGACGTAACTGATGTGTTATGATAAGTGCTGGAACACGTTTGGCCGCCTGATGTTCGGACTGTATAGGTTAAAACCGACCGCTGTGTGTGGTGTGGTTCAGAGGGCGGCGTGTCGGAGCGGGTTAACCTGGACCACGGTGTGTCACCAGCGGACACTATGGCTACAACGGAGCGCCGAGCTCCACCAGAGCGGGTACTGATCAGAACCAGTCAGGTGTTGGTACCAGAGCTGGGTTATGTTCGAGAACGTTACTGAGTTCTGGATTAATATAACTGGAAATGACCTCTAGAGAGACATTGAAAGTGCTAATTTAAGACATTCGTCTTTGCTTCATAAGTTGGTATCAGGTAACCTACAGTCTAACCCAGAGATCTCAATGTTTACTCACTGTCAGCTGATAAATAATCTATATGCTAAGTTGTGCAGGTCATAATGATTATAACATACAATGCAAAATAATGTCATGAATTATTCTTAAAGCATATCTTTTTGTTGACATGCTCAGAAATGTTTTTATTCAACTTAATAATAATGTGCACGTATCTAAAAACATTGCTTTAAAGCCATATTTAACGTTAGCGAAGTAACATTCTGTACTGTAGTACTTTAACCTTAAGTGACAGGTCAACGCTTGGCAGAGGTAACTTTAGTCCCTGTCTTATTGAAGTATGCAAAAAAACAAGATGTTCAGTAAAAAGTTAAATATTATTAAGATAATTATTATCATTTACATTATTTACGTATACAAGGTTAATATACACATGTCAAAATCTAATTCAAGCCCTTCCAAGGTGAGCTTGAGGTTTTCCAGCACCTTCCACTGGTGATGATTCACACACATGAACACTAAACAAAGATGATTTAAATTACTTCAGTTACAGTTCCAAACACTTTCATTGACTTTGTTAAAAACTCTTTCCAAACATTGAAAATACCACATTGAACTTCAGACATTTTTGATGATCCATCTTAGCACCCTGATTAAAACCTTTACTGACCCAAATGAACTCCCCCAAACTTTTATTGCTTTTTTTGGGTGTGGAAGTTACAGGGGTAACATTGTAATAATCTATAGACATTTGGATTGAAACTGCTCATGATTATATGCCCCTAAACAGTCATAAAGTAAGTGCACCCTCTTCCAAGGTTGTATGCATCATTAAATCCTAACAGCACATATTAACACTGTTATTTAATTTAACCTAAACATAGTATAAAGTAATGAATTCCCTTCTATGATTCAGTATGTAGTGGATTCACGTAGTGGATTCATGTAGTGGATCAGCAATAACCTTTTATTTGCCCTCCACATTATTGTGAAGGAAGTCCAGTCCTTTTTTTTAGAATCGTACCTAGATTTGTTGTTGTTTGAGCGCATTCATTAATGCACAGCCTTTCCATTGAGTTGAGGTCTGTAGTTTGACTGGATGTAACACATTTATTCTTCTTTTCCAGAAAGAAACCAGGATGTACAAATGCAACATTGTAAACTTAAATTGTGCTGTCATTTTCTATTTCAAGGGTTTCTCTTAGAGCCTTTCCAAACAAGCCATGCTTGTTCAGTCTTTTTCTAATTGTCCTTTCATGAACATTAACCTGCTAAATGAAGCTTTTGGGTTTTTGACACTTTTTCTGAGCATCACATGTTCTGACCCTGTGGTGAAATTACTGGAATGTTTGCTCCAGAACGTTTTCAACTTGTGAATAATCTTTCTCACTGTAGAATGATGGACTCCAAATTGTTTGGAAATGACCTTTACCCCTTCCCTGACTGATGTGCAACAACAGTTGCTTTTTATAAGCTCACTGTTGATGTCGTTCCTGCATTGTGTGAACACACATCTGTATGCTCCATACCAGCAAACTGCCTGTACACCTGTTTTTATAGAGGTGCACATATTTACCAGTGATCAGCTGCTAATCAGTCTATTTGATCAGCAGGTCCTGGTTGGTACTTTCCACCTTTAACCCTCTCTTTGAGGATGTTGTAGAATTTGAAGATCTGGCGGCCCTGACGATCTAATTAATTTATGTCCTGATGTGTAAAACTTCAGAACTTAAGGGTGCACTTGCAGTGTTCATTCACAATAATCAAAGCTTGGATTTTTAAGAATAATGTTTTTATGACAGTGCAACCGTGTGCAGTTCTCGGTCTGCCTCCCACACCACCGTGGACCCCAGTGAAGTGAAGCGGTTCCAGTCACTGGCTAACAAGTGGTGGGATGAACAGGGAGAATTTGCTGCTCTTCATGCCATGAATGACCTCAGGGTGCCCTTTGTAAGGTGAGTGTTTGTGCAATGTATGATTTTCAGCCTTCATTTCATTTCAGATTAGCAGCATCATCAGTGGATGTCAGCATATAATAAATCACAACATAGCACCTTTTATTTAATGAAAAACACACAAGTAAGGTACTAAAGGGATAGAGTTTAATGTGACACTGTTGCTCCAAACAGCAGCATTTCCCCAGCCAGTGTCAGCAGCACATATGAACATGTTCTGGGGCCTGTTTTGAATGATGTGATCTGAACTTCACTGTAATCACAACAGCACCCATACAAGAGCTCGATGCTGCTCTCTACCCCCACTGTGGTTCCACTGGAGGTGATGTGTGTGTAGGGTGACAGTGTGACAAATCTAATGCTAGTGTGCGTCTGATAGTGGCTGATAGGTTCACTGAGACTCAACCCTCAGGGTGTGTCTACATGATATGCAGCAGCACTGTTGGAACTGGACATTTATATTACTGATGCACCTATTTCTGCTGTTAAAATGAGGCTTAACATCCTAACTATAAGTCTTTGTTATAGGAAAATGTTCTGCAAAAATTATCTTCTCACACACTGTGCATTTGGATGTTGAGAATAGAAATCTGATTTGAAATCTTTTTTTCTTTACAGGGATAATCTGTTGAACGTGCACAGAGAGCACCATCCTGGTAAACCACTCACAGGCCTGAGGATCCTGGATGTTGGCTGTGGTGGAGGCCTGCTCACAGAGGTAATTACATCTGCATTTGGAGGAAGACAAACTATATGTGCACAAGAGCATGGGGATAAAAATATTTTTGTTACTCTGGCATTTTTGTCTAGTTCCAACTTCCAGGTGTCACACTTGCTGTTTGACATCATGTTGAGGCATTTTTTCCTGTTGTAACCAGTCACAAGGTGGTGGATTGGACAGTTGGTTGTTTATCTGTTAGTGCAGATGGTTGGACAGTCAGGACAGTGGACACACCAGCTGTGTTGTGTGATCTGGGAAGACAAAATTAGGTCTCAGTGTGACAGATTGTCTTATTGAGAGAAACACACAAAATACCTTGTTAAGGTCCTGAATGATGTGTATCTGGGTGTTATGTCACTTTCTGTCAGAGTGGATCAGCTATGGAGGAATGGACTTGTGTGTCCTGATTTTGTCCAGGAGAGGGCAGTGTGGCTCACTCTAATCAAAACTGATTCCAGGAAACAAAGTGACCCAGCCAGAGCAGGTATTGAACCGACAACCCTCTGGTTGCAAGACGATCGCTCCACCTACTGAGCTACTGCCGCCCACAGTGCCTTTGAAAGTAGATGTTCAAGTAATACTACATATACCCAAAGTTTTAAAAGAAGAGAAAAAAGTCGCAAGAATGGAAAAAAGTTCTTGATTCTCCTAACTTTGTTTTCCTTTGGTTTTCTCTCATATCCTGTAGACCAGCGGTTCCCAACAGGTCTGGATTTTTACTTAATTAAATTCAGCCTTTTTAACAAAATCTGCTGTTTTCAGGTACAAACAGGAAATAAAAATCAGGCCTAGGGGAGGGGTGACGGTTCTGGAACCATGTTTATGTAAAATAGCTAGCTCTACCTAGCTTGTTTGCAGATGCAGCTTTTAGAGATGTGTTTTCTACATCAGTTTGTACCAGGTGTGAAATTGAACTCCACATCTACAAGAGCTGTGAATAAATATAGATTTATTCTCTTTTTGCTTTTTCCCCACTTAAACATTTCAGATCAGCAAATAAATTTCAATATCTAATAAAGTTAACCTGAATAAATACAAAATTAAGTTTTCAAATTTAAGGAAATAAAGTAAGTAAGTAGTAAGTAAAGTTTATTTATATAGCGCCTTTCACAGATATACGGTACATCGCAAAGCGCTTGACAATATAAACAAAAAAACAAAACAAAACAAAACAGAAAACATTGAAAATAAAAAACAAAACAGAGATTTGGGGGTACCAGATACAATATTTGGGCAAGATTTGGGGTACCATCAGGGGACCTACATTGTAAATTATGAGTTAAGGTGGGACATTTACTTGGGCTTGGGCAGAGAGAAATATTGGGGCAAACTTCAATACAATATTTGGGCAAAATAATAAAGATGGGAGCAGAAGAAAATGTAAACAAAAGGGAGGGAGGGAGTAGCATTTTACACACTCTGACAGTCACAAAAACATAAGACACGTGACGGTGGGGGGAAGGTGAGGAGCCCTACGCCCTGGCCTTCAGACCAAGTTTGCAGGGAGGGGGGAGTTAATAAGGTTCGAGGCGAAACGTTGAATGTTAGGAGGTGTTTGTGCGTCATCAGTAGCATGTGTGTGTTTGAATCAGTGCATGTGAGGGAGAGAGGGAGGGAGGGGAGGATCCACGCTCAGCTGCAACTGGACTGTTTGTTTTGACTTCAGCCTTTTTTCAAGGCCTGAGAGGGGAGTCGAATTGAAAATAACAGATTTGTTTTGAGCAGGAGTGATAAGGTTTTCACATCCTTCAGTCTTTAGCGGTCAGGTCACTTCTAGCAGCCGAATAAGGGTCAAATCCACCAAAAGCCGGCTGGACAATCCTCTCAGCTGTTCGTCCCTCGCTGACCAGTCCAGAACCACAGACAGAACCCTGCTGACCATTCCTCCAAGATATTTTCCTGCATATGAGTCTGAAAGCGCGACCAGATCGCAAAGCGGCCAGCCCCAGCATCAGCTCATCCAGCTGGTTTAGAGTTCACACACAGTTCAGAGTCAACCTGTGATTCAGCTTGCCCAGTGGGATTGAGAGTTCACACACAGCACGGCACCGTCCACAGAGCCCGGGCTGTTTGCCAATCGGTCCCGCAGCTCCAAATTTCCCGACGATCCAGGTCCCACATAAGCCAAACAGCAGATCCTGGTCGCCATGATCCAATTTATGTAAACATCTTCGATTAGTGGGAAAAAGAAAATTTGTCCATCGCATTCCTCGACCAGCTGATCCAATTCATGGTTAAAAGTCCAGCAGGAGATGAAAGCGGGTTCTCCAGAGAAAGTAGACAGGACAGAGAGCCGGGTAGGGAGGGAGAGAAGAGGAGAGAAGTTTTGAAATAAAAGCTATCCAAACCAATCTGGTCCTATGTGGAAAAAGTAGTAGCCTCCTTGTTAAATCATGATTTAGTTATGATTAACTTAATTATTTTAAAAAATCTGAGTTCAGTTTCACTAGCCACACCAAGGCCTGATTACTGACAGACCTGTTGAATTAAATCACTTCAACTGAACTTGTATGACAACATGAAGTAGGCTACAAGATCTCAAAAAGCAACAAAGTGTGCTCTGTTTAAAAAAAGAAGATTAAGAACAAAAAAAAAACCTAGAACAGTATTTAAAACCCTGCAGGCCTCACTGAGTTAAGGTTGGAGTTCATGAATCCACAATAAATAATCTATGGGAGAGTTTCAAGTCCAAAATATCTGCTAATCAAAAACAACACAAAGGCCTGTGTCTCATTCACCAAGAAAACATCTTGATGATCCTGTAGGCTTCTGAGATCATTTTCTATGGTGTACATTTTTAGAAGCTGTGTTTCCCATTCAATCTGGGGTAAAACTAACACTGTATTTCATCAAAACATCATCATCAACAGTCAGACATGGTGGTGGCAGTGTGATGGTCTGGGTCTGCTTTGCTGCTTCAGGACCTGAATGACTGGCTGGAATTGATGGAATCATGATTTATTCTGTCTACCAGAAAATCCTGTCAAAGAATGTCTGACCTTTGACCTTAAACAGGCCTTTCATGTTGGAAAACCCTCCAACGTGGCTGAATATCAACAATTCTGTGAAGCAGAGTGGGACAAAATTCCTCTGCAGCAATGTGAGGGACTCTTTACTGATTATCACAAGTAACTGATGTTGTTGCTGCTAGATCATTTTGTTCTGTTTTTTCAAATATAATTCTGGTGCGATCTCATACACAAGGAAGAACTGAATACTTTTAAACTACTGTTTGCTTTAAGGGTCTGTCCACTTTGATAGGATTGTTCATGCAGAAGTTTCACTTGTGTGAGAATATTTTACATTGTGTTGCTTTTTAATGCTGATGGTCTGAATGATTCTTCTACTGCCACAAACATCCAACTTCATATACGTTGACTTTAAGCAGAGCTGCATTAAGTTAAATTAGTAGTTATTATAATGTTTTTTGATTGTTTGTAAAAGTGGGACATTTAGGATTAGTTTTTTTACCGGAAAGCTGAGGATTAATGAAGCATACATGCAGATGTAATGTATGAGAGACTGTAAATGCTTTATGCATTTTCAGCAGTTTAAATCCTCAACATGTTTTGTGACAGTAACAAAAAGCTTGTGAAAATTCAGCTAAGTTCTTCTTGTTTAATGTGCTCATCACTCATTTGACCTCAGTCCACTGCACATGTGAGTTTAAGGCTAACCTTCATGTATTAAACTCCCTCGTGTCTCCTCATGCTCCTCCAGCCTCTGGGTCGCCTGGGAGCCAGTGTGCTGGGAATAGATCCAGTAGAAGACAGCATCAGCATCGCCCAGCTGCATTCATCACATGACCCGGACCTTCGTGACCGGGTGTCCTACCGGGCCTGCACCGTGGAGCAGCTGTCAGGTGAAGGAGAAGAAGAGCAGCAGGAGCAGAGGGAGGCCCAGTTCGATGCTGTTGTAGCATCAGAAGTTGTGGAACATCTGGCTGACTTGGAAACATTCGCCATCTGCTGCAACCATGTTCTGAAGGTGTGTCCTATCACAGCGTTTGTCTGTGTTGTTTTCCTTCCTCCTCTAGCTGCTCAGGTTAGATATGTGTGCATCAGTACAGCATGTTCACCTGAGCTCTGCCTAACGTGCAGATGGTGACTTTGTTGTGGTTTAGCTCTGGGAATAGGTGTGTGTGTGGATGCACTGTGCATTGAAAATCTTCAGTGAAGGCTGTTTATCATTGCTGGGCCAGAGGATCATAATCTCCTGGGTCAGTGGGCCAAAGGAGTTGACAGGAAAAAAAAACAAAAAGCTAATCATCTCTGCCTCTGCTTTGGATAACTACACATTTGGACTTGTCTTTTTGACACAAACCATATCTGTTGTTCCTATAGCCTGAGTTGAACCTTGAGGTTTGGCACTGTTTGCCTCTTGTTCTTCCTGGATTCTGTCCTCTAAAAGCTTTAAATCCTTTCTATAAATACTGTCTTCACTCAGGAGGCAGCACAGCTCACTTGTCTAACAAGCACCTGCAGGGATGTTATTAAGCATATTTTCTGATGTATGAGACTACACTATAACCTGAGCTGTGATGTTATTTTATGAACGTAACATTTTCCGTTTTCTCCTTGTGCAGCCAGGCGGCTCATTGTTCATCACCACCATAAATAAAACCAACCTCTCCTATGCGTTGGCTATAGTTGTAGCCGAGCAGCTGCTGCACATCGTTCCCAGCGGGACACACGACTGGGAGAAGTTCATCAGTCCTGTAGAGCTGGAGCGCCTCCTGGAGTCCAGTAAGTCTCTAAAACCAAAGAAGAAAAGAGATGTATATTTAAACTAAAACTCTCCATTTTTTTAATCACTTGCATGTTTTTACATAAATCAGCTCTACTGGTCATCTTATCATCTGTCAGTGGTTTTATGGGTAATTTTTCAAAGAAAAGTGCTAATTTGAGCTTGTTTCATTGTGACCTCCCAAATTGTCTTATTTGTAAAAAAAAATTTTTTTTTCTTTATTTCCTGAAAAGTTTCATTTTTGTAGATACCTTGTTTCTGTACATTAAACTTTAACCTCTTACATTAAAGGGATTCTTTAGGATTTTTGAAGTGGTGTTCTATCAGTTATTTATCTACAGTAAGAACCACACCCACCAGTGACATCACTCAAAGCAACCAGGGCCTCTAGAAACTGGAAGAGGCCCTCTGACAGGAGCAATGGTCAGATCGGGAGAGACACTGCTGCTGAACAGTTGTTTAAAACGACTATTGCTCAAAGAAGTGACACAGCATGACCTGTCTGTAAACCTCTACAATTTCGCATTAGACTGTTTATGTAGTTTATGATGTTTATGCTTCTGCAGCAGCACATGTGGGGCGACATGTAGCTCATTAGGTAGAGTGACTGTGCAACAGGAGAGTCGTCATTTTGATCCCAGCTCTGGATGGGTTACGTTGTCATTGAGTCCTTTGGCAAGACACTTCACCCACCCTGCGTGCTGGTGGTGGTCAGGAGGCCCCGGTGGAGCTGATTGTACAGCAGCTCCAGCTTCTGTCAATCTGTCCCCAGAGCAGCTGTGGCTACAATGTGGCTTACCGCCATCACTGTGTGAATGACTGGATGTAGTGTGAAGCGCTTTGGGAGTCCTTGGACTTTAAAAGTGCTATACAAGTAGAGGACATTTACCATTTTATACAGTATCATAGTAATCCAGATGTAGTTTGATTGAAACAAACAGTCTTATGCAAAAGTGTAGAGGTTTACAAACAGGTTATATAGCGTTCTAATGCATCAGTATGACTTTTATGAGCAAGAGTTGTCTTAATGTATGAAAGTTAGCCACCCTTCAGCAGCAGTGTCTTTCCTGATCTGACCAATCATGGCTATTGCTCTGGTCAGATGACTACTTCCTGTTTCTAGAAACTCCACTTGTTTTGAGTGATGTCACCAGTGAGTATGGTCTGTATTGTAGATAAATAACTGATAGAACGCCATTTCAAAAAGAAAAAGTGAGCAAAAAGCAGCTGATGTTCAGTTGCTTTACAACCCTCGTGTACAAGAAAAAAAAAAATCACCTACTGAAGTAATTTCTTTTTTTATGCTTCAGCTTTGAGAAATTATATGAAACTAAACATTTGTTTTGTTGTGGTGTTTTTCTTTTTTTTCCTCCTTTGCTTCTTTGTCAGATGGTTTCTCCGTGCAGTCTGTCCAAGGAATGACGTACAACCCGATATCTGGAGCCTGGTGCTGGACCAACAGCACTGCCATCAACTACGCCCTGCATGCAATCAAAAATAGTGATGAAGCTGAGGAGAGCTGCACCCACCCAGAGGAGGACTCTGCTGCTACAAGCAGCTGAGCCACTCCGTGAGAAAGAAGGCACGCCATAAAACAAAAACAGTGATTCAGATGTGTGGATGCAGCCCTGACCTTCTGCTGGCAAACTGCGACACAGCACATGAGACTGAATTTATCCATGTAGAAGGAAATGTGTATTTTTAGTTGACTAAATAAGACTAATCTAAGCTTTAGACATGTTTAATAAAAAGTGCATTTTTTCATTGCAGTTTAGACACAAATTCAGGGTTAATCATTCTGACCGGCTTTTTTATTTTCATTATACTTTAAGTTTTAGAATAAATATTTGGCATAATTAAGCACTCTTTATTAGACTTAACGTTTTATGTACAGTGCTAGGAAAAAGTATTTGCCCCTTTACAGATTTGTTTTGTTTTTGCTTAATTATTTCATTTAAATATTTCAGATCAACAAAAACATTCTGGTGTCAGACGAAAACAACCTGAGTAAATATAAAATGCCGTTTACAGATATTATTGTTTAAGGGAAATAAGATATCCAAACCAACCTGGCCATATGTGAAAATGATTTCCCCCTGAATAATAACTGGTTGTGACACTCTTGATGGCAACAACTACAATCCAGTGTTTGAGATAACCAGTGATGAGTTTCTCACATCGGTGTGGAGGAATTTTGTTCCACTCTACAGAATTGTTTCAGTTCAGCCACATTAGAGGGTTTTCCAACATGACCAGCCTGTTTTAGGTCAAAGGTCAGATATTCTCCTTAAGGGTTTTCTGGTTCCATCATTTACATTTGATTAAGTCATTCAGGTCCTGAAGCAACAAAGCAGCTCTAGACCATCACACTACCACCACCATGTCTGACTGTTGGTATGATGATGTTTATCTGAAATACAGAGTTAGTTTTACTCCAGATGGAACAGGACACACACCTTCTAGACTCGAGACAGAAGAGGAGAAATGGAGACAGACAGAGACAGGTGTGTCCATCTGAAAACTATCTATATGAAAACACTGTGTTATCACATTATTAAACAGTTTTATTATTGAAAAAGAAAAGCTTTTCTTAACTTTACATTTATATTTTGTATTAATTATCAAATCCTTTAAGGTTTTAGTGAAGTTTAACTGAACTGCTTCCATCTTTTTTAACAAGGAGAGATAAAGGTGAAGAGATGAAGGTTTTATAGTTTATAAACCTGTGAAGCAGAGGAGCCATGAATAGATGAGGCATCTCTATCAGGTCTAGTTCTGTTGGTCCCACCGAGAGACAGGGCTCGTCAGGGTGGGGTGACCCTTTCACTGAAGACAATAATCTATCAGCGTCAAGCTACCGGAGCACACCGGAAACAGTCTCACTGTTCCTTCAAAAGAAAAGGTAAAGGCTGTTGCTTCACCTCTATTGACTATTTAAGATTACACTACAATACTATTTAAACTGACTACTTATCAATGAAATGACAATAAAAGTAGGATCAACAATGCAAACATTGCCCTTAAAAACAGTTTGAAGTCCCTTAATAGAATTTAAGATGGACTGCTTCACAGCCGTTTGTTCCAAACAAATGTTCAGGGTAGGAGTTCTTTTCCAGGCTCTGCATTGTCAAAGAAAACTTTAAAGGTAATGATGTGAACTGCTTTGTTTATGTGACCTTTATGAAGCCAAAAACACTGACAGAAAGCCAAAAAAGATTTGTAAATTGAACTGTAACCTAAAAGTCTGTTGGTGGAGATAGATGGCCAGTTAAATATGAAAGCTGTTGACTTAATGCTCCATAGGAACCTCATCCAACAGCTGAAAAGAGCTAAGAGGACATTTATGTTACCATACCAATGTGAGGTAAAAAGATTGCAGCAGTAGTTTCAAATAAAAATGTTTCAATGAAAGAATTCATACACAAATGTTCACAATGACGCAATTTGCATTATAAAACAAGTGTTTTTAAGTAATTTTTATTTGAGGGAGATGAACAAAAACTTCAATGGAGACATTTATTTTGAAAACTAAAACCGGAACACACGCTGTTGTGTATTTTCTTAGTTTGACAACCTGCAAGGGGAGGCGATCTGCATCTTGAGGAAGCAGGAGTCGCAATGTTTACCGCTTCCAGTTTAATGGATAAATAACCGTGAGCTCCACCGCGGCCATGCCGTAGGTGACCCGCCCCGATGAAGCCGAACGGGGAGGACGTGGGGTGGTGGTCGTAACAGAGGGTGGGAGGATGCACTGGGCTGCTGGCTTCGCCTCCACCCGGCCGTGTGTGGTTGAACTGGGGCGGAACCACAGCCTGCCGCTCGGGCTGTGCGCCTCCGAGCAGCATCAGTCCTTGTATGGCTACATCATCGCCTTTCCTCTGCAGGACTACGGAGGCATCATGTCGGTTCTGGGCTCGGAGTCCTGGTGGAAGAAGACCCTGTACATCACCGGGGGGGCCCTGCTGGCTGCAGCAGCCTACCTACTGCATGAGCTGCTCGCCATCAGGTAGGACGGATAGTCTGACTAGTTGATGTTATTGTTATCCACCCTCAGTGCTGAGGGTCTTATCTATGATCCCACCTGCAGAGAGTGACTGATAAGTCGTTAATACAGAGCTGTGATTATAAATGGAAAGTGGATTGGGAGTCATTTCTCTGCAGGTCTCGCGGTGGTTCCTGAGATTTGTGTGTTTTCCTCCTTCCAAGGACAAGACTCGAGTTGAGGGGAAATAAATAAATATAAGAACCAGTCACGCGTTTGTTCTTGTGCCAGCTTCTGTACCAGGCTGTCAGCCCCAGAGTGAGTAAACAGAGCTCTCCTGGTGCTCTGCAGAGCCAGCCAATAATATCTGCAGTGAAAACAAAGCAGCTGCTGCTAAAACCTGGAAACTCAACTTGATTTGCTGCTTTACTTCACCCCGTCAGGTCCAGTGACCTACACGGGACCGTATTATCAAAGCAAAACAGAAATCCTTTCCTGTCAGGGATTATTTTTGGGCCAGCAGTGCCAGGGAGTGAGTACATCCTGTTACAGTGGCCTGATAGTTTGTCCTCCCCCTCCTCCCCCCTCATTGTAAGCTGTGTTAGTTGCTGAATCACGTGCAGGCTGCTGATGCTGGCTCCGCAGCCTGCAGGCGTCATCTGTCCGAGCCATGTGAGGCATTTGCGGGCAGCATCGCGCTCGGGGATTTTGATATATATTTTTTAAAAATCGGTGGATTTTATCACCGTGTTTAAATAATTTTTTAATGAGCACAGATGCCACAACGAGCATAGTAATGTGCATCTATCTGTACAGAGGTTATTTACAGGGTTTCAGAACCACAGGAGAGTGAACAGCGACAGTTTCAGCACCACAACACAACGGACAGAGGCACCTCTGGGACTTTATGCTGTTTGCTCTCAGCTTGTCATAACTGTTATGATTAATGACTGTTTTATGTACCGGTAATTTTAAGATTATTTAATGGGGAAAAACATTAAATCTTTTTGCATTTTGTGTTTTACAAACAAATTAAGCTAAAGTTAAAAATGTTTTTGCAGATTTAAAGTGATAATATGCAACTTTTTCATATCTTTAAATCTTTTCCTTGAGCCAGTATATGCTAATATGACTCTTTACAGAGTTAATGAAAAGTCACTTAGCCCCATCTGGTGATTAGATCCGGAATACCACGATTGGAAGATCTCCGTCGCCGTCACGGTACCCAGGAAGTCACGTGTCTCACGAGGGTTAGGCTAACCCAAAGTGGCTAGCTGTTATGATAACGCTGGAGTGTTTTTATCTCACGATTCCTGATTTTTTTCAATCTCTCCCTGCTTGAACACAGCTGATTTCTTTGAAGGAGTAAATAACCGCTCATGTAGAAAGCTATGAAGGCTGAGGAGACATTTCAACAGGTAGATATTGGCGTTTAGAAGCTGAAACGATCTGGTAACTTTTTAATGCAGTGATTTAAAACGGACACCAGAGGGCGCCCAAAACAAGCAAAACTGCATATTATCACTTTAAACTAATCTGGTTGATTGATGGAAAACAAACCTCTCTGACCCCCAAATAAACAATAAAAACAAAACAAAGTCTGGCCTTCACTTTAACCCCTTCATACCCAATTAATAAAAAGACACATTTTAATCTTTGTGTTTTAAATTGTTTTATTTAGAGTAATAAGGATTGTTATGTTGTAAAGTATAAAATAATGACAACAATGTAAGGTAATATTGTTTAACAATTCAACAACAACTCAAACATCCACTTATTTAAAAACATTTGATCTTCGGTAATAATAATATCCTAGCATTTTTTAAACAGATTTAGGGCAATAAAGAGTCTTTATATTGTAAGGTATGATCATTCATGCAACACCCGATATCTTTTAGAGTTTTTGTTAAGTAACTTTTTCAGCTGATTCAGTGCAAATTTTAGTAAAACTTAGGAACCAAAATGTGTCAAATACATATTTTTTTAGCCCTATTTGTGATTTGTTTTCCTGTGTAAATTAAAACAGCTGAATAAACATAATTAAATGGAGAGAATTACATATTTAAGTTGTTTGTGTATTTTTTAAAGAAGAGATTGTTTCTGAACAACTACCATGTTTTCTCTCTCATCATATTAAAACAGTTCCTTTCCTTTATTCTTATTGTTTAGGCAGCTGAGTATTAACCAGATTTGTTCATACATTTGAGAAATTAAACAAAATGCACAAACAATTGTGATTTTCTTTCTTTATTGAATATTTTCTCCCCCTAAGTGCACACTAGCTGTCACTAGGTGGTTTTGGACTGAAGGCAGACAGTACAGTGTGTCATATATTCAAAGCTATTTAGTTTTTTCTGCAGTGAGCTCAAACATGTCAGACCTAAAGTATGAACCAAGTCTTTATGTTAAACCAGATGTGTCACCGCTGTGTTTAATAAAAATTGTTGTTGGTTCTTAGTTTACGGCTAAACATATAAATCAAATCAAACCAAATGGAGTTGGGACCTGCTGCTGTATAATGTATAATGTGTGGGGCTTCCATGAGGAAGGTTTGTCAGTGAAACTGAACAAGTGGACCCTTTTTCTCTGCAGATACTGAATTGTTTGTAGTTTTTTTCTCATAGGAGGCACTAACCTCTAAACAACAGGAACTATGATTGCTCTCAGCCAGACTCATTTAAATTCAGGGAAGAACATGGCTGCTGTGTTTTAGGTTAGCATCTTGTCTGTAAACATAAGTAAATTAAAGTCACTGCAGAACCAGTCATTTGGTCCAGTGGAAACATTACATTAACAGAACATTATAATGACCCTATGTCAGGGTGGATTTTCTATTTCAAATATTGTCATTCAATTTACAGAAAAGTATTTAACACAACTCTGCTGTCTTCTGAAGTGTTCAGCTTCTGTCCTTGTTAACCTACACAGATGTTTTCTATTCTCAGACCTACCTGGGACACTTTTAAGACAACAACATGCTGTCTTTATATTTTTAAATTTTTAATGAGAAAAGGCTCCATTTCATGAAGATGACTGCCCTCTCTCTGAGTGCTCCTGAACCCAGATCTGTTGTATTGTTTTCTTCTAGCATCACTTTTGCAAAACTTAAAAAAAAACTTTAATTATTTCAAATAAAAAACTTTATGTCAAGCTCCCATAAATAGTTAGTCATTCTATTTAATTGGTATGATGCATAAAAAAGACGGTCTTTTTTCATTCCAGGTCGTCAAATAAACGCACAAAACACACATTTTACTCAGTGTCAGGAGAAATAACTCATTTCACCTGATTTAAAGGGTCAGTGTGATATTGTGTTGTTTTGATGCAGAAGATATTTTATGGTATATATGATTTGCAGTTACTGTGTAAATGTAAAAAAAAAGTTTTAAAACCAAATGTAAATTTACAAATGTTCTATTTCAATTTTAAAGTATTTTATGTTTATTATTAACACAATATATTTTCCAGATTGAAAGATAAACTACTCAGTATGCACAAAGAAAAAAATAACATCCTGTACCTTTTGGGTTTGACTATTTAAAGATCATTCTGGAAACAGTTATATAAACCA
Source organism: Callopanchax toddi (assembly GCA_006937965.1). Classification (NCBI taxonomy): domain Eukaryota; kingdom Metazoa; phylum Chordata; class Actinopteri; order Cyprinodontiformes; family Nothobranchiidae; genus Callopanchax; species Callopanchax toddi. Next base: position 8,643 of record SSNR01000144.1, on the reverse strand, counting down.
AAGTTTGTTTGTTTAAAATAAAAACACACTCATTTACTCAATGTCTACGTTTTTTACAAGCGATCATATTTTAAGTTGTGGATGTGTTGCGTTGATCTGGTTGGCCACCCATTGTTTAGACGCACAAGATCTGCTTTTAATGTAGGATTCAACTGCAGCCTGTTTACACCTGTTGAGTACTATGGGACATGTATTAAACCTTTTATAATGTATTGACAAACAGATGGACCCAGCACACTTCTCTGAGTTGAACTGGTAACTGGGTGGAGGACCTTTAGCGCTCTGACTACTCTTGGTTTGTCAGTTGCAGCTTTTGTATCCTGTTTGTCTGAAGTTAAATGTTGATACAAGAATCTAGCATGGATAAATCTTACTCCCAAAATGGTATTTTATTGAATATTAGATACAAATATTTTTGAAAATAAAAATAGGCTCCTTTATTCAAGACTTGTCTGTCTTATTTCTTCCCTCTGTGTAGGAAGGAGCAGGAGCTGAACTCTCAAGATGCCATCATCCTTCATCAGTTCTCCAGACCAAAGAATGGCATCCCCAGCCTCTCCCCTTTCTGCCTCAAAATAGAGACGTACCTGCGCATGGTGGATCTGCCTTACCAGGTACCAGCGTCACAACATTATCATGATAAGTCTAAACAATCAAAGGTTTGATCTAAAAAACCTGTTTTCACCCTGCTCCTACAGATCAGTGTTGCTGTTCTTTATTTTATTTGTTCTCTCCTGAAGTGCTATTGCTCCTAAAAGCTTTCATGTTGATTCCAAACCGTATTCACTGTCTAAGACTTTGATTGACATCTCATTTGAGCCTATAGGGGTTTCTATTCAACAGACAATTAAAAAAACAACAACAACAAATAAGACAAAAAGATGACTTCACATGTGTATTTGCATCAATTACAGTTGCACCTCAGCTTCCACAGGCTAGATGTGTTCTGCTTGTTGTGTCCAGCTTCATTTAAGTCAAACTTGTTTTTTTTTTTGAGTCATTCGATCATAATTTTTATACATTAAAAAGCAAAGTGCTGTTGTGTTGCTAGAAACTGAACATATGTCACCAGTTTTTATTCTCTGTTAGACAAAAACTGTCCTTTAAAAAATGTACATGTTTTTACCAATTTCACTCTGCAATGCCAATTTCTGACCTACTTCCCCAAAAACATTTGAAAACCACAACAATATCTTTAGATATGTAAATGTCAGTGTGTAGACTTACTGTAGCTTCAGTTTCCCCAATGAAACAGAGTTGTTCCCAAAGGAGAACTTTGGCAAAAATGCAACACATTATTCACATGTATGTTGTCAGTTACATAAACTGTGTAAAAATGTGACTGATCTGCATTTAGAATCTGATTGGTCTTCGTGTTAATCCCTCATCAAGTATAAATAAATAGTTATGATTGTTAAATGCAGCACTTTGAGTCTAAGGTTAATTTTCCCATGGGACACATATTGTGGTACTGTATCGTATCATATTGTATCGTATCATTAACTTATTTATTCGTACCCTAAACAAAAATAGAGCCAACATTTGAAAAACCGAATCTTGGTTTAGACTGTACTGTAAGTTTCACCTGAGCTCACAGAGCATTCTGTTCTTCTACAGAACTACTTTGATGGGAGACTGTCACCACAGGGAAAGATGCCATGGATTGAGTACAATCACGAGCAGGTGTCAGGGTCAGAGTTCATTGTGGACTTCCTGGAGGAAAAGCTGGGGGTCAACCTAAACAAGAACCTCACCCCGGAGGAGAGAGCGGTGTCCCGAGCAGTCACCAAGATGGTCGAGGAACACCTCTACTGGTAAGGAGCGTGCACGTAAGGTCTCACAGAGTTCACACTGCTTAAAGCTATGACTGTGTTTAAACTAAATTATACACTAAATCCATCAGTTAGATTTTATAAGCCACTTTGAGATGATTTGACAGTCAGAATTAAGCCTTCTACATTTGATTTTTGATAGAATTTGTTTTCCTTGCTGACTCAAGTATGAAGTTTAGGCTTTGTGTAAATTATTTGTACTGAATTACAAATTTAAATGCCCAAGTTAAACAGTATCTGGAGCCAACTGAAGTCTTGATAAAAATAAAGTACACCCTCTGTCAGCTTTTAAGGCATATTAAAAAATGCCTTGTTCTAAAACTATTCAAATCTAACCTTAAAACACTCAACAGATCCGACCATATCACTATTGATTAAACAAATACTAACCCAAAATGGAAAAACTGTGTGTGAGAATTGAAGTCCACAGGAATTAAGAGGAGTAGCTGCTGATCAAATGTGTTTATAATTGATTAATATCAGTCAGATCTCCTCAATAAAATCAGGAGTTTTTGTTGATCTGGGACATACAGGATATCTCTTTTCTAAGTCATGCAATCCAGAGCGCTTTACATTAGTCAGCCATTCACACGCTGATGGCTGTGAGCTATTGTAGTCACAGAAATGAAGCAACCAGACACCAATGGACCTTCTGACCGCCACCTGCAGGCGATGTGGGTGAAGTGTCTTTCCCAAGAACACAAAAACAAGGTAACCCAGCCGTAGGGGGTTTGAGCCAGCAACCCTTTGGTTTCAAGACGAATGGTCTACCTACTGAGTTTACTGCCATGTGTTAACACAATGCCAAAGACAGCTAGGACATTAGAGAATCTGGAGTCCATCATTCTACAGAGAAAGAAAGTGGAAATCATTTAAGGTGGCTGCCAGTCTTCCCAAAAGCGGATGTTTCAACAAATTCACCCTAAGGTCAGACTGTGCAATGCTCAGAGACATTACAAAAAAAAAGACTCTACAGGCCTCATTTAGCAGGTTAAAGGTTAAAGTTCATGACAGGGAAATTAGACTGAACAAGCCTGAAGGGTTACAGGAGGACACAACAGAATGGTTTACGTTTGCGACGTTTCATGTGAATGAGCCACAAGACTTCTGGAACAATGTCCTTTGGACATATGAGGGATGTTTTCCCACAATGCACAGCACCATGTTTGGTGAAAATCAAGCAGCTCATACCAGCTGTCCGCTCGGAGGTGAAGGGATGATGATTCATGCGTGTTTCTGTCATAGTGTTGGCTGTAAAGTCCTCTGTAAACCAAAGTATTCTAGAGTCTAATGTAAGTCATCTGTCATCTACCAGGCAGCTGAAGCTTGGACCAAACTGGATTATTAAACATACAACAGATTGTCTAAAATCAAAAGAATCCCAGTGCTGCAATGGTTCAAAGTCCAGACCTAAACCTGAGTGAAATGCTGTGGTTTGACCTTAAAAAAGTTCAGCAGAAACAAAACAAACCTGCAAACCTGAAAGAAGAGAAGGAATTTTGTGAAGATGAATGGTTGAGGATTCATCCAGAACCAGAGTCTGATAGAGTCAGACGCATAATAACTGAGGTTCTACAAGCTTATAGAGTGGGTAAATGTTTTCATACACAGTTTACATTTGGGTTGTTTTTATTTACCAGATGATGGCATGGTGGAATTGGTTGAATGGATGATCTACCGGTATTTGTAAATTGGTAAAAATCAGATCATTTATTATGATATGTTATATAACTCAAAATTGAAGGAGGATGAACTTTCTTTTTACAATGACTGTTTACTGATGTACAGGAAAAACATCTTTAAAAATGTAAGTAAAAAAATCTTTGTTTATACAACTATCTAAGTAACTTTCATTAAAAAGGATGGAGAGCTAGGGCAGTGAAAAGAAGGAACATGTATTTTGAATATTTTTCTATGAACTGATAGGTGGGCTGGAATTGTAACTTGACAGAGGATTTGATCTCAGAGTGACCTTCTGTCTTTATTTAAGTATTGCTGCCCTGAGCTGACTCAGTCCTCACTATCCCTGCTTTTCTGGTGACAAGCACCATGGGACGCACGCACGCACGCACTGTTGCTGCCTGCTGCTAGGAAAATGTTTTCACCACTCCTCCTCCCACACACAGATAGGCTCAGAGTGTTTTCCATTACCTAAAAGCTCCATCCATCTTTGTACAGTTCTTTAAACCCAGCTGTTCCAGTGACACACAGCCTGTTATTTTTTATTTGATAACACAAACGACTCAGTTTAAAGTAAACTTTTATTTAAGACACTCAGTAAAGAAGCTACTCAGTTATTTATCTGAATAGTTTTTGCAAATAATGCTAATCTCATATGATTTCTTTAAAGCAGCAGAGGTCATTTAGTAACTCAGTCTTTCGTTCCCTCCTTCCTCTGCTACACCATCCATCCTGCCATATTTAGACCTACAATCAGATCTATTGACTGAATTATTTATGAAGGGCACTGGCAGCTGGTTGTTATTAATGTGGTAAGGCACAGGCAAGAATCAACACTTCAAGATGATTTTATCATGTAGAGTGTCTATAAAAAGTATTCATCCCTTGGATGGTTTACCCTTTTATTGATTTTATATAAATCAATCATGAGCAACATCATTTGACTTCTTTGGTCAAAAACATTACAGAAATGCCCCTTTAATTTCAAAGTAAAACATTATTTTGACCAAATAATGACAGTTAAATAAACATATGCTACAAACATATTTTAAAATTAGTGATTGCATAATTATTTACTCACTTTAAAGTGAGTGATCTAATTCATCAGAGATCCAGCCAATTGGTGCCAGTAGTCTCACTATTAGTGTAATGGAGGTCATTTGATTTATGATCTGATGCATCCAGCTAAAGCTAGACAGAGAAGGACAACAAGGTGGAGGTCCTGGAGTGACCCAGTCAAAGCCCAGATCTCAATCTGATAGAGAATTAGTGGCTGGACTTAAAAAGGGATGTTCAGACTCTGATGATCCCACGCAACCCGACAGAGCTTTAACAGTTAGTTTACATGTAAGAATAGAGAAGAACTGTAGTGTCTAGATGTGCAGCCTGATAGAGACCTGTCCACACAGACTCTGCTCTCCAATGTGATTCATGATTGATTTTTAAAAGTAATAAAAGGGTAAAACAACAAGGGGAATACTCTTTATAGGCACTGTATGATGAAAAAACAGGAAATGCTCTGCCCTTTTTGTTGGACAATCTTCTGATTGCATTATGACCCACTGGTTTATGGACTGATAGTTTTGTAGAAGTCTTCAGTTTCAATCTTGGGGTTTGGAACCAGAAGTGATGTTCATCTGATCTGACTCTGAACTGATGGACATTTGTTTATTTAAGGATCCCCATTAGGCTTCACCTTAGTGAAGACTATTGTTCCTGGGGTCCACTTCATTTAAAATAGAAACATATACAATATATAAAAGAGCACATACAAAGCAGATATAAAAATTAACACAACCAAAACTAAAACATATATAAAAACTTAAAAAAAAGATAAAAATCAGATCAAAAATGATAAAAACCAACTAAGATTGTTTAAAATCAGTTGGAGTAGCTACAACTAAATTTTAAAACCTTCTGGAATACCAATCTCTTAAGGTGTGCTTTGAACCTGCCATGATCATTTCTTAATGTTATTTCAGGGGGAAGGACATTCCAATAGGAAACTGCTCTGTAAATAACTTCTTTTTAGTGCATTAGTTCTTTGCAAAGGAAGAATAAAAGATGGGAGGCTCTCCTCGTGGTAAAGCCATACAGGCTGGTAGCAGCTCTCTGAACAAGCTGAAAGGTTTATGCAACGTTCAAATTTTGTGCAAGGACTAAACCACGCTACAGGCTAGTCTGTCATTTACCTTCATCCATGACAGACTGTGATGCATCCAGTTGATATTAGCTCTAAAAGGACAACCAAGAACGAGCCTAGCAGCTCTGTTTTGAGTTTTCTGAAGTTTATCAAGGTCCTTTATAGCGGCACTGGACCAGACAACAGAATAGGTTCAACACAGCAGTGTACCTGACTTTCTGCATGACTCCCATCACATTAACAATGCATTGTGATCACTATTGCTACAAGAGGTGAAATCATTAGTAATACAGTAAAATGGCTGGTGTTTATTTTTGTCATTCTGTCTTTTAAAATGAGATTTTTGTTCATGTTAGTATACTTGTACAGATGATACTCTGCTGCTGTTTTTTTGTAGGTTGGAAGGAGACTGTTAGTTTCAGCTTGGCTGTTCTGAAACCGGCTCTGAAAAGAACAATCTAGAATCAAAGCACAGTCTGTCTTTTGGCGAAATCAGATTATCTTACACAAAGTGGTGTGTGGTCATCACTGTAAAATGTAATATAGTCCAGATGCTTTTATTCAATTTCTGTTGTAGCTAGTTGTACCCTGCGAATCACAGGCCTGCTGGCTGGTCTCTAGGCTGTTTTTACATTCCTATCACAGATTACAAGATGCCAGGCTTCACAGATTTTCAATAAACTGAGAGGAAAAAAACTCACAACAAAGTGATAAAACTGTGCATCAGCTTAATCACACTGATAAAACATCATTAGAGCTCAAGTTACTCTGTTGATTAATGAGACGAAGAAACAGTTTTTGGTTTTAAAGCTCTAATAATCACAAACATCTAGAAGCTATTATAGAGAAAATCATTTTAATTGGGGAATTTAGAAACTTGACACCAGGTTACTGCTGTGAAACAAACATTTAGCTGACATCAGAGTGGCTTGCCTGTGCTTTTCCTGCACCTCTAATTGATGTGGACTCCATTAGATGTTTTCCCCTTAAGCGTTAATAAATTATTTAGATAAAGAGAAGGTGAGCACAAAGTAGATGTTTTTGTTTACTGGTATACGATCCTTATATAGTGTGGGATTTCTAGCTTGTTTCCTTTTCATTTTTTAGCTTGTTTCCCTTTAAGTGTCAGAGACTAATATGAAGCATGGCCTCTGGTGGATCACAGGAAACTGATGGCATGATGCGTGCTGGCAGCAAGAGGAGCAGCTGGTGGATAGGCAGTGGGAGAGAAGAGAGGCACTATTATTGATTATGCTGAACTAGACAAAGCTTTCATTGTATTACAGCAAAGGGTTTCAGCTCCTCATCCAACATATTCATTATAAAGACAATGATTACGTCTTAAAGTGATGGAGAGCAGATTTTTTGTCTTTTATTCAAAGCGAATTACAAATGACTTACCACTTAGAGAGATGAACACTAGTCAGTCTCTGGCAAAAATTAATTTTCATGGAAAATAGTCTTTGGACCTCTGTTAGAAAACCATCTGAAATCTGGTAAAATAAAATAAAAGCTCAAAATCTTACAAAGTGATTGCAAACCTCGTCTCTAAGCTCTGGGGATGTGAGCACTATTATTACTATCCACTATTATTTTTTCAGGTAATACATTTGTGATACAGCTGTTTCTTATCACTCCAGTGTGATGTTAACATGTAGCTGCCTGTGTTATGTATTCCTTCAGGACAATAGCCTACTGCCAGTGGGTGGACAACGTAGAGGAAACCCAGAAGCTGCTGGCCATGGACGGGCCTTTGAGTGACACCCTGAAGTGGTTGCTAAGTCACCTGAATGGAAGCATGGTGCGCAGGGAGATGTACGGCCACGGCATCGGGCGCTTCTCCAAGGAGGAGGTCTACAAGCTGATGGAGAAGGACATGAGGACTCTGGCCACTCTGCTGGGTACGAACAGGTCTTTTAGTGAAGGAATGATCACACATTTACATTTCTAAGAGACTATTGAATATTGAATGTGACTAAGAGAAGGTTAAGTCTTATTTTCATGATTTCTAAACTAAACTAACTGAAGGTTTATTTTTCTATCAGGTTTTATACACTCTACAAACACACACTTATTGTTTGCATTTGAATTTTATTCAGGTGCAGGAATGAAAATTTAAAGTAAAGTTCTAAATGCCAGCAAAAAGTATGGAAACGTGTTGAGGTGGAGGTCTGATGTTTTGTATTGATCTGTTTGGGTCATTTGAACAAATGACTTGTAGCAGTAAAATGGAAATAGGAAATGCATCACTCAGTTACCATCTAGCTGATCTGATTTTACAGCCTGAAGATGAAAATATTCTACAATGAAATGAGCTCCATGAAGGTGCTCTGAAGCAAAATAACATGTTAACAGAGCAGAGTGAGAGCAGACGTGTCCTTTCCAGCTCTCTATTGTGGTCTAATTTTGTGGCTTTTGTGGCTTAATTTCTTGGGGAAAACTCAGCCCTTTGTCACTGATGCTGGATTACACTGGATTATATTATTTTTTGGGACTTTTTGGATCTTTAAAGGACTTTTAACAGACTAAACTCCGATCCGGCAGAGAACGCTCCGCTGCAGCTGTAGCCTTGAAGGTATCTGCATGTCGCTGCTACCACTTCTTCTTCCTCACAATGATGAATCTATGCTCCTTAAAGCAAATAGAAAGATCGCTGACCTTAAGGAAGATGTTCGACGTCTGTCAAATGAATTAGAAAGGAGAGAATTTCTGCTGTCAGATCTTACCAGTCGTTTTCCTAAACTGTCCAAAGTGATTATTAATCAACATGAACAGACATCCAGAGACACTCTGCTCCAGGACACTATTGCCTGGGACCCCTTATCACGGCCAACATCCAGCCCCACTCCAGACCCGACTTCATCTTGGTCAGAGGTTGTGGTACGTGGCCGAAAGAGGTCCCCTCCTGTTGTTTCCAGCACCCCACCTGACCTCAACCTGTCTAACCGCTTCTCTGTACTGGCAGAGGAAGAATCAGAGATGTGTATA
>SSNR01000143.1:1596358-1614633 GCA_006937965.1 Callopanchax toddi | reverse complement strand
ACTCGAGTGAAGAGAGGAGCGGAGCTGTCAACTGATCACCACCTGGTGGTGAGTTGGATCAGGTGGCAGGGGAAGATGCTACGCAGACCTGGTAGGCCCAAACGTATAGTGAGGGTCTGCTGGGAATGCCTGGCAGAAGAGCCTGTCAAGATGGTCTTCAACTCCCACCTCCGGCAGAGCTTCGACCGCGTCCCGAGAGCAGTGGGGGACATTGAGTCCGAATGGGCCTTGTTCCGCTCTGCGATTTTTGAGGCGGCTGTTGCTAGCTGTGGTCGCAAGGTAGCCGGTGCCAATCGTGGCGGTAACCCCCGTACCCGCTGGTGGACACCAGAGGTTAGGGGAGCCGTCAGGCTGAAGAAGGAGGCCTACAAGGCATGGCTAGTCTGTGGGTCTCCAGAAGCAGCTGATGGGTATCGGAGGGCCAAGCGGAGTGCAGCAGTGGCAGTTTCCGAGGCAAAATCTCGAGCGTGGGAGGAGTTCGGCGAGACCATGGAGAAAGACTATCGGTCGGCTCCAAAAAGGTTCTGGCAAACCATCCGACGCCTCAGGGGAGGAAGGCTGCAACTCGCTCACACTGTTTACAGTGGGGACGGGGAGCTGCTGACATCAACTGGGGCTATAGTCGGGCGGTGGAAGGAATACTTTGAGGAGCTCCTCAATCCCACCAACACGCATTCCTATGAGGAACCAGAGCTGGGAGACCTGGGGATGGACTGTCCAATCTCTGGGGCAGAAGTCGCTGAGGTAGTCAAAAAACTACACAGTGGCGGAGCCCCGGGGGTGGATGAGATCCGACCTGGGTATCTGAAAGCTATGGATGTTGTAGGACTGCCGTGGTTGACACGCCTCTGCAACATTGCGTGGTCATCGGGGGCAGTTCCTGTTGAGTGGCAGACCAGGGTGGTGGTTCCCATTTTTAAGAAGGGGGACCAGAGGGTGTGTTCCAACTATAGGGGGATAACACTCCTCAGCCTCCCTGGGAAGGTCTACTCCAGGGTACTGGAGAGGAGGGTCCGGTCGATAGTTGAACCTCAGATAGAAGAGGAGCAATGTGGTTTTCGTCCTGGTCGTAGAACTGTGGACCAGCTCTTTACCCTCGCTAGGGTGATGGAGGGGTCATGGGAGTTTGCCCAACCAATCCACATGTGTTTTGTGGATTTGGAGAAGGCTTATGACAGTGTCCCCAGGGACACCCTGTGGGGGACGCTCCAGGAGTATGGGGTGGATGGTCTTTTGTTAAGGGCCATTCAGTCCCTGTACCAGAGGAGTGTGAGTCTGGTCCGCGTAGCCGGCAGTAAGTCGGACCTGTTCCCAGTGAGGGTTGGACTCCGCCAGGGCTGCCCTTTGTCACCGGTCCTGTTCATAACCTTTATGGACAGGATTTCTAGGCGCAGCCGTGGTGTGGAGGGTGTTGAGTTTGGTGACAGGAGAATCTCGTCTCTGCTTTTTGCGGATGATGTGGTCCTCCTAGCTTCATCAGGCTCTGACCTTCAGCTCTTGCTGGGGAGGTTCGCAGCCGAGTGTGAAACGGCTGGGATGAGGATCAGCACCTCCAAGTCTGAGGCCATGGTTCTCGGTCGGAAAAGGGTGGCTTGCCAACTCCAGGTCGGGAGAGAGATCCTGCCTCTAGTGGAGGAGTTCAAGTATCTCGGGGTCTTGTTCAGGAGTGAGGGAAGGAGGGAGCGGGAGATCGACAGGCGGATTGGGGCAGCGTCTGCAGTNAATGCGCCAAAGCTACTGAGAAGACTGTAAGTACGGTAAGTGCAGGGGACATGTCATATCTTCCACCAGACACCACTGGACGTACCCCGGAATGGCTCACAACACCGTGATTCCAACGGTGTCCTACTGGTAATCAGTGGCCAGCTCTGTGCTGAGCTGGTGATAGTAACTGTGAGCCGGCCTGTCTGGTTGCGCACCGGACCGGCTGACAATTACATGTACTACTGGTAGTGATCAGCACTGTGCTGGACTGGTGGTCCGGTTGAGCAGCTGCTTGTTTTAATTTGCACTTCCATGTTGCAGCGGGGCTCAGATAAAGAGCGCTTTATAAGGTGACGCCGCTACCATAACACTGATGCGTCCAACAGCTGTTTGTTATTAAGCATCATATGTAGATCATGTGATGACTTCCTGAAAGTGCTGGTCTGAGACTCAAAGGGTATCTCAGTGACACACAAAAACCGTGAGGAGCACAGATCAGCGCACACACACCACTGTAATGGCAGACTGCATGGAGAAGTGGTCAAGTGATTAAAAATGCAATTAACGCGATTAAAAAACATAATGTGTTTATTATGGCTGTAAATAATTAATTATAATTGACACGCTAATCTTACACCCCTAATTATGGTCATTGGATTTCTGCTGATTGGAGCTTGTGGATTCCTGGGTTACTGTAAACTTTTGGAGAAGACAGGTTCAATTGGTAGACTACCCACTCTCACTGAGTGTCTTGGGCTGGGGCAGGGGTCACCAACCTTTGTGAAGCCAAAGGCTACTTCATGGGTATTGAGCCATACAAAAAGCTACCAGGTTGATAAAATATTTCTCTTTAAACTAGAAAAAAATCAGAGTTAAAGAGCAAATTGAAAGGTTTTTTTTTTATTCAGATACAATTCTGTCCAAAAATACTATTTGAAATGTTTATTGAGGGTATTTTGTTTTACAATACATTTTTTAAACCATTTTTCTAGTCAAAAGTGCCCCTTTTTGCAAAGCTTCTAAAAACGCTTTTTTTGTTGTTGTTTTTTTCATATTTGGACCTTTGACGTCACCAGAGGGAGCTCCCAGCTGGGTGGCGCTGCTTACAGTGTTGTCAGATGTAGATAAATAAAGTATTTGTAGGATAATTTAAATAACTATTTTGTGTTCTCTTGTTGTTGTTTAATGATTTTGATTTGTAATGATATTTTGTTTGTTTTATTAATTTTATTTGTTTTATCACTCCTCCGTGAACCGTCACCTTATCGTGGTGGAGGAGTTTGAGTGCCCTAATGATCCTAGGAGCTATGTTGCCTGGGGCACTTGTGCCCCTGGTAGGGTCACCCATGGCAAATTGGTCCTAGGTGAGGGGTGAGACAAAGTGCGGTTCAAAAGACTCTTCATGCAAGTACAATCATTGAGCCAGTGTACCCGGCCCGGAGGGTTACCGAGGTCCCACCCTGGAGCCAGGCCTGGGATTGGGGCCCGTGAGCGAGCGCCTGGTGGCCGGGCTTTCGCCCATGGGGCCCGGCCGGGCCCAGCCCGAACTGGATACATGGGCTCATCCAACTGTGGGCCCACCACCTGCAGGAGGAACATGAAGGGTCCGGTGCATTGTGGATCGGATGGCAGACCAAGGCGGGAGCTTTGGCGGTCCGATCCCCGGACACAAAAACTGGCTATTGGGACATGGAACGTCACCTCTCTGGCGGGGAAGGAGCTGGAGCTTGTGGAAGAGGCTGAGCGATACCGGCTAGATATAGTCGGGCTCACCTCGACACATAGTGTAGGCTCTGGAACCCAAGTCCTGGAGAGGGGTTGGACACTTTTCTTTGCTGGAGTTGAGCCGGGTGAGAGGCGGAGGGCTGGGGTGGGCTTTCTGTTAGCCCCAAGACTCTCTGCCTGTATGTTGGGGTTTTCTCCGGGGGATGAAAGGGCAGCTTCCCTGCGCCTTCAGGTTGGGGAACGGGTCCTGACTGTTGTTTGTGCTTATGCACCAAATAGCAGCTCAGAGTACCCACCCTTTTATTTTGGAGTCCCTGGGACGAGTGCCGGATAGTGCTCCTACTGGGGACTCCATAGTCCTGCTGGGAGACTTCAATGCTCACGTGGGCAATGACAGCGTGACCTGGAGGGGCGTGATTGGGAGGAATGGCCCACCCAATCTGAACTCGAGTGGTGTTCTGTTTTTGGACTTCTGTGCAAGTCGCAGTTTGGCCATAACAAACACCATGTTCGAACATAAGGATGCCCATCGGTACACCTGGTACCAGGAAAGCCTAGGTTACAGGTCGATGATTGACTTTATAGCTGTATCATCTGACCTGAGACCGTATGTTTTGGACACTCGAGTGAAGAGAGGAGCGGAGCTGTCAACTGATCACCACCTGGTGGTGAGTTGGATCAGGTGGCAGGGGAAGATGCTACGCAGACCTGGTAGGCCCAAACGTATAGTGAGGGTCTGCTGGGAATGCCTGGCAGAAGAGCCTGTCAAGATGGTCTTCAACTCCCACCTCCGGCAGAGCTTCGACCGCGTCCCGAGAGCAGTGGGGGACATTGAGTCCGAATGGGCCTTGTTCCGCTCTGCGATTTTTGAGGCGGCTGTTGCTAGCTGTGGTCGCAAGGTAGCCGGTGCCAATCGTGGCGGTAACCCCCGTACCCGCTGGTGGACACCAGAGGTTAGGGGAGCCGTCAGGCTGAAGAAGGAGGCCTACAAGGCATGGCTAGTCTGTGGGTCTCCAGAGGCAGCTGATAGGTATCGGAGGGCCAAGCGGGGTGCAGCAGTGGCAGTTTCCGAGGCAAAATCTCGGGCGTGGGAGGAGTTTTGTGAGACCATGGAGAAAGACTATCGGTCGGCTCCAAAGAGGTTCTGGCAAACCATCCGGCGCCTCAGGGGAGGAAGGCGGCAACTCGCTCACACTGTTTACAGTGGGGACGGGGAGCTGCTGACATCAACTGGGGCTATAGTCGGGCGGTGGAAGGAATACTTTGAGGAGCTCCTCAATCCCACCAACACGCATTCCTATGAGGAACCAGAGCTGGGAGACCTGGGGATGGACTGTCCAATCTCTGGGGCAGAAGTCGCTGAGGTAGTCAAAAAACTACACAGTGGCGGAGCCCCGGGGGTGGATGAGATCCGACCTGGGTATCTGAAAGCTATGGATGTTGTAGGACTGCCGTGGTTGACACGCCTCTGCAACATTGCGTGGTCATCGGGGGCAGTTCCTGTTGAGTGGCAGACCAGGGTGGTGGTTCCCATTTTTAAGAAGGGGGACCAGAGGGTGTGTTCCAACTATAGGGGGATAACACTCCTCAGCCTCCCTGGGAAGGTCTACTCCAGGGTACTGGAGAGGAGGGTCCGGTCGATAGTTGAACCTCAGATAGAAGAGGAGCAATGTGGTTTTCGTCCTGGTCGTAGAACTGTGGACCAGCTCTTTACCCTCGCTAGGGTGATGGAGGGGTCATGGGAGTTTGCCCAACCAATCCACATGTGTTTTGTGGATTTGGAGAAGGCTTATGACAGTGTCCCCAGGGACACCCTGTGGGGGACGCTCCAGGAGTATGGGGTGGATGGTCTTTTGTTAAGGGCCATTCAGTCCCTGTACCAGAGGAGTGTGAGTCTGGTCCGCGTAGCCGGCAGTAAGTCGGACCTGTTCCCAGTGAGGGTTGGACTCCGCCAGGGCTGCCCTTTGTCACCGGTCCTGTTCATAACCTTTATGGACAGGATTTCTAGGCGCAGCCGTGGTGTGGAGGGTGTTGAGTTTGGTGACAGGAGAATCTCGTCTCTGCTTTTTGCGGATGATGTGGTCCTCCTAGCTTCATCAGGCTCTGACCTTCAGCTCTTGCTGGGGAGGTTCGCAGCCGAGTGTGAAACGGCTGGGATGAGGATCAGCACCTCCAAGTCTGAGGCCATGGTTCTCGGTCGGAAAAGGGTGGCTTGCCAACTCCAGGTCGGGAGAGAGATCCTGCCTCTAGTGGAGGAGTTCAAGTATCTCGGGGTCTTGTTCAGGAGTGAGGGAAGGAGGGAGCGGGAGATCGACAGGCGGATTGGGGCAGCGTCTGCAGTGATGCGGACGCTGAACCGGTCTGTTGTGGTGAAGAAGGAGCTGAGCCGTAAAGCAAGGCTCTCGATTTACCGGTCGATCTACTCCCAATCCTCACCTATGGTCATGAGCTTTGGGTAATGACCGAAAGAATGAGATTGCGGATACAAGCAGCCGAAATGAGTTTTCTCCGCAGGGTGGCCGGGCTCAGCCTTAGGGATAGGGTGAGGAGTTCGGACATCCGGGAGAGACTCGGAGTAGAACCGCTGCTCCTCCATGTCGAAAGGAGCCAGCTCAGGTGGTTCGGGCATCTTGTTAGGATGCCCCCTGGACGCCTCCCCAGGGAGGTGTTTCAGGCATGTCCTGCCGGCAGGAGGCCCCCGGGTCGACCCAGGACACGCTGGAGAAAATATATCTCTGGTTTGGCCCTGGAGCGCCTTGGGATCCTGCCAGAGGAGCTGGTAGAAGTGGCTGGGGAGAAGACCGTCTGGAGCTCCCTAATTGGGATGCTGCCCCCGCGACCCGGACCCGGATAAGCGGAAGAAGACGAGACGAGATTTGTTTTATCATGTTTGATTCTGTTTTCTGTGAAGCACTTTGTGATTTTTTCTGTGAAAGGTGCTATATAAATAAACTTTACTTACTTACTTACTTACTTACTTTAACACTCTGTATGATCAATAATCCCATAAATTTGATCATTTGAGCCCTTTGTTGTGTGGAGTTTGTGTAACAGATGCTTGTTTTAATCATTGTGTTAGATTTTTTTAAGCTAAACTACCTTAACATCTCCAGACTGGCACCGCTCTAGTCTGCCAGCTGCCTGCTCGCTGTCGGCGATGAGTTGTTAGTTTTAGGTTAAAGCACTCTTTAATCGAGTCGGTGTGAATTCATTTTAATAAAAAATGCTAAATTATTATGTTTGTGAATTCCAGTCGCCAGTCTGTCAGGACACTGAGTCAACAACAACAAGACGGCTTCCTTACCGGTACGGTGACTTCTGTTTGGCAACGAAAAACCCCGGTGGTCCTGGTCTAGTCCAGGACTGGATGTGATGGAGTCCCACATACCAACGAAAAACATTCAGTGTGACTCTAAACTGGCACCGTTACTTCGATCCATTCAAATTAACACCGGTACCACTGTTAGCACGCAGCAGCTAACAGGAGTTAATGGGGGAGACTTGAGTCTCGTTTCCATGATGGCAGGGTTCTGTACGGTTCGTGGCGGGTCGTCGTAGTCCAGTACCGATCCCCGATTTCATGAGAGCATTTCCTTCAGGTGTCTGACCCTCACCTGGCTGGCGGGGTACAGTAAATCCATGCCGTGAGGCTCTCCAGAGGGGCTTCCCAGCGGGGGTTTCCAGAGGGGCTTCCCGGCGGGGGTTTCCAGCAGCCTGGCCTAACACTGTTCCGGTCAGCTCAAACCGTTCAGCTGCATCCTGTGAAACTTCTTATAAACTCTTTCATTTCTTAACAATCCATCTAGCTCGTCTTGAATGCAGCTCAATGTTTGGAGCTCGGATGATCAAACCTGGTGCTAAACTCTGGCATTTTATCCCATCCGTATATGGTCAGATCTCTGCTCACAGACCGGGGCCGGATGTAGGCATGGGCAAGGGGAGGGCATTGCCTCCCAAATTCCATGATTGCCCCCCCAAACGCAATTGCATGCAGAAATAACAAATTTCAAAAATATTTCAGTGAAAAATGGTCAGAGTGAGCGCTCCTTGTCTCTTCCGTCTGTGAGAGCTCTTTCTCCACTTTGACTCGTGTTCTTTCACCCTTCTGCCACACTATGCTACATGAGAGAAAGAGAGATTTAGTTATTTTGGCTCATGAGAAGGCCATAACAACAGGCCTGGATATGGACGCATTCGTTCAGACTTTTGCACAGAAAAGTAGACGACTCCTGCTGTAGTTGTTTATATAAGCCATAAAGAAATAAAAACAACAAATATACAAAAAAGATATAAAAAAGATAGAAATACAGTAAACAATAGAAATTGGATAAAGGATATATGGATAAAAAATTTTAAAAAATAAAGTAAAAGAGAGGTTCTATAGATAGATAAGATGGAAAAAATTAAAAAGATAAAGTAATATAAAACACAAAAGATAGGTTCAATACAAATATAAGATTGATAAAAAATGATTTAAAAAATCTAAAAGAAAATAGAATGGTTCAACAGATAGAAAAGATTTTAAACATGTCTGAGACCAGAAGTTTTGGTCATAACTGACTGACAGGTCTGCCTCCCACTTAGCTATAGGAAGAGATATCGAATCATCTACTTTAGACAGTAACCTATATATTTTAGATAGTAACTTCGGAGATTTGAGATTAAGGAAATTTAATACCCTTGATGGTGTTTGTAGCTCATTTCTATTAAACTTAAATTTATGTTTTATTATAGATTTAATTTGCTGATATTCTAAAAATCTATTCCTGTCAACCCCATATTGTGAGACTATCCTGTTAAATGGGATGACATCGGTTCCCTCAAAGATATGTTCCAGGTATACGATTCCTTTACTCCTCCAGTCTGAGAAGTTGATCATATTGTTGTTTTGTAGGATGTCAGGATTGTTCCAGATGGGTGTACGGCTGCATGAAATCAGTGAAGACTCAGTCATTTTCAGATACTCCCACCATGCTGTCAGAGAAGAGCTGATGTTAGGGCTTTTAAAGCAAGCATTTCGTTTAATGTTTGAGCTAATAAATGGTAGATCTGAAATCTCTATATTGTTGCATATTGTGTGTTCTACGTCTAGCCAGGACTCATCTAGTGGGTCCTGCTTGTTCCATCTTGAGATGTATTGTAGCCTGTTGGCTAAGAAGTAATTAGAAAAGTTGGGTAGATCTAGTCCTCCTCTATCTTTGGTTTTCTGTAGCGTTTTCAGGCTAATACGTGGAGGTTTATCCTTCCAAAGAAATTTAGAAATAGACGAGTCCAGAGATCTAAACCAGTCAGATGATGGTTTATTTGGAGTCATTGAAAATAGGTAATTGATTCTTGGTAAAACCATCATTTTAATTGAAGCAACTCTCCCCATGAGCGATATGGGTAGAGACTTCCATCTGACCAGATCATCTTCCACTTTCTTTAAGAGTGGGATGTGGTTTAGTTTAGTTAAATCTGCCAGTCTAGGAGAGATATTAACACTCAAGTATGTAATATTCCCTGACTGTAACTGTGTATCAGGACAGTTGGTAAAGGAGCAATTAATTGGAAGAACTGTAGATTTTAACCAGTTTATTGAATAATCTGAAACTTTTGAAAAAGAGTTTATCAATTCAATGACCTGAGAGAGGGAGGATTGTGAATGCTGGAGAAACAGTAATACATCATCTGCATAAAGACTGATTTTATGTTCTATGTCTTTACATTTTATTCCTTTAATATCTTTACTTTGCCTGATTGCTGCTGCTAGCGGTTCAATAAAAACAGCAAACAGTGAGGGGGAGAGTGGACATCCCTGCCTGGTCCCCCTCTGAAGACAGAAGCTGGCTGATGTCAGGTCGTTTGTCCTGACACGAGCTGTTGGAGAACTGTATAAGATTTTTAACCAGTTTATAAAAGAATTCCCAAAACCAAATTTATGTAGGGTTGCAAATAAAAATTTCCAGTTTACTCTGTCAAAAGCTTTTTCTGCATCTAGAGATAAAATATTAGTTTCAATGTTTTTACTGTTAGAGTAATCTATTAAACTAAGTAATCTATGTGAGTTTGTGGACGAGTGTCTTCCTTTAATGAAGCCCGTCTGATCAGGATGTATAATGAGGGGAGTCACCTTCTCTAATCTTCTAGCGAGGGCTTTACAGATGATTTTGAGATCAGCATTAATAAGTGATATGGGACGATAACTGGTAGGAAATACAGGGTCTTTACCTGGTTTTAACAGGAGACTAATGTTGGCAGAGTTCATATTTGGTGGTAGTCTGCCATTTCCTTCTATTTCCTGTATCATTCTGAAGAAGATTGGAGCTAGCGTATCCCCGAATTCTTTATAGAATTCAGCTGGAAATCCATCTGGACCTGGAGCCTTCTTATTGGGCATGGTTTTAAGGGCCTCCTGGAGGTCAGCTGGAGTTAATGGTGAGTCCAGGGCCGTCGCTTGATCATCTGACAGTTTAGGAAGTACTATTCTGTCTAGAAACTGATTAATCTCATTATCTGATGGGTTCACCTGTGGAGAGTATAAGGTTTTATAAAAATCTCTGAAAGTGTTGTTTATACCTTCAGGATCATAAACTGTATTCCCAGTCACATCTTTACTCCAGATATAGTTGTTTTTTCTTTATTTTTTTCAACTGGTTGGCTAGAAATCTACCTGATTTATTACTATGTTCAAAGTTTTATATTCGAAGTCTTTGTGCTAAAAATTTAGTTTTTTTTATTAATAATTTCATTTAGTTCTAGCTTTGCTTTCCGTACTTTGCCCTGTATTTCTTCTTCCTGGGAAGTCTCTAAATAAATCTTTAGATGGTTTCTTCTAATTCCTGAGTTCGTTTGTTCTCTGTTCTTTTCTTATGTGTTGAAAAGGACATTATTTTACCTCTAATTACAGCCTTCCCAGCTTCCCAGAGAACCGATGCTGACGTTCCAGGCAGGTTGTTATATTCTTAATATAAGGCCCACTCTTCTTTAAAATATTTAATAAAATCTTCATCTTCAAGCAGTGATGTATTAAATCTCCAGTTCCTACTTGGTGGAATAGTTTTATTATTTACCAGAGTTAAAGATACAGGAGCATGATCGCTGACCGCCTTAGCGTGTATCTCAGTGTCTGAAATGTCAGTCAACAAGGAGCTGCTGACTAAAAAACAGTGGCGGCTGGTGAAATTTTTTTTGAGTGGGGCGCATTTTTGCTAGTCAGTTTTCAGATGCGCAAAAAAAACCCCAAATCACATATCACCACTAGGGCAGGGAATGATGCAAAATATTTTCATCTGACTGAATATTTTGCTGGTAAAAATCCCTACCACCAGTTCTCTAGAAATGTGGTGCTGTTAGGTCTAATTCTACACATCAAACAGTAAAGAAATCATAAAGTCTTCATAAGGAGACCTTAGAATAATATCAATATAATTAGATACAAATAAAAATAAAAAACAACCACAATGTGGTCACAACAGAAGTTGTAAGAGTTTCAAGGAAAAAACAACCTGGCAAAGTCAAAAACATTACTTAATATTCACAATTATCTTTCTACTGACACCACAAACAAATAAATCCATCTCTAACTAATACAGTCAGATAATTAACGTTACAATTCAGCCAACAACCACTAACCAAGCAAGTCATGACAATCAGCTCAACTACTGAAGTGAATTAACAACAAAATAAAGTCAAATCCACTGATAAGTCCCATCAAACCCAGTCAGACCAAACTTCCTTAAAACGCCATAATAATTTAATGAAAAGTAGAGAAAACTCATGAAAAACGGGCTAAACTACATAAACCAACGTATTCAATCAGCAGTATCTGTATTTCTCTAACATTCGGCAGACACCTCAACAAACACATGTCGCTATTTAAGGTATAAATTCACTCATCAGAACTTGGCACTGCTAGCCGCGGCTAGCTCCGCCTATGGGGTTTTTGAATGGGAAAATCTGTGACAGACACATAGTCATTAAGAAAAAGAAACAATCAAACGAAGTCACTCACCATTGAGTTGATGAAATCTGGACAAATTTAATCATTCGGCTTGTTTTCACAAGCGAGCAAGAAGGATTCTTTGAATAAATATCCATTTTCTACCCTCCATTAAAAAGAGAGCAAGAACTTCCGGTTTCAGTCTGAGCAACATTCCGGTCTCCTGCCGTTGTGCGCATGTCACACAGGGACGCTGAAGACCTGCGTCCCGAGCGATCTCCTATTTTTTGCTCTCAGTGCTCATGCGTCAGGAAAAACTTGCCAGTGCGCATGCGTCACGAGCAGAAAACAATGTGCTATGTTGGGACGGCGTCCCGTCCAGACATGCGCAGTAGAACCCAAAGAAACACGACCTATCGGTCCAGTAAAAAATAGTAAGAAAACCTTTCTAAAATACACCTAAATGCAGATTATACACAGCACTTATTGTATATATAATGGATGGCTCGTTTAGTTTTATTTTTATGTTGGTTTTTTATATTTTGTGATCCTAATTCTCTTCTTCTTCCTCTTGGGACTGGTGGGGCGGCGCCCGAGCGCCCCCTATGGACGGGCCGCCACTGCTAGAAAATAATCCAGACGGGAGAGTGGTGGACATGTGAGAAAAAAGTGTATTCTTTCTGGTTGGGGTGAAGAGATCGCCATGCATCACAAAGCCCATAATCACTCATATACTGTTTAAGTGTATTTGTGGATTGCCAACAGCGCTGAGTCCCAGCTGAACTGAGCCGGTCTATTTCCTCATTAAGACCAAAGTTGAAGTCGCCCCCAATAACCAGTGAGCAGTCTGAATGATCAGAGAGTGCAGCAAAAAAGGAATGAAAGAATGAGGGGTCATCAACATTTGGGCCATATATACTGCCAATACATAACTTTTTATTCTGAATAGCTACTTTTATTATTATAAATCTACCTTCTGGATCTGTAACTGTATCAAGTATTGAAAAATTGACATTTTTGTGTATTAAAATAGCTACTCCTCTCTGCCTCGAGTTATAGCAGGCAGAGAACATGCTGTTAAATTCAGGCATTCTAAGATCCTCTATAGCTGCAGCATTCTTATGAATTTCTTGAAGCAAGACAACATCTGCCTTCAGCCGTTTAAGCTGGTCAAAAATCTTTAACCTCTTCTCTCTGGAGCCAGCTCCATGAACATTCCATGAGACAAACCTTAGTGACCCCATAAATTTGTGTGTTTAGCTAAATTATGACGCATATCATCCTCAAACAGATTAGGGACAATAATAATACTAATAATAATAGCAACGTTCCACCACATGGCCAGCCACAAAACGATAATAATAAATGTAAAAAAGAAAATAATAAGAGACAAGAAAATAAAATTAAACCAGGTGAAGTCATACATAGTGCCTGGTGTTGTCTGATAGCTTCTATGTGTGAGTGTGAAGTTTGTCTCTGTGTGACCTACTGTATACATAGATATACAGTATATATGCATGAAAGGTGTGTGGATGCACTGAGTTCTAGATGTTTGTGCATGCTGTGTCTGATGCTGCAGATCAAAGTTCCCCTGTGCAGCTTGGAAGTCCAGAAGCAGAGAGAGACAAAAGAAAGAGAGTAAATAATAGGGTGGAAAGAGTGGGCAAAAAAGACGGTAAAAAGAAAAGAGAGTAAAAAAAGGGAAAAAAGAAGGAATAGTGCGGGTGCGTGTGTGAGTGCGTGATATTGCGTGCGTGAGGTGAAAGACGTGAACATCGTCATCAAAAGGGAAACACGGATTTAGCAGCTAATGTTTGATTGTGACCTGGTGAAATCCAGTGAAAATAAAGGAATAAAGGAACAGCTGTAAAATGTTCTGCAATTCAGGGCCTGAATTTCCTGCCCTGTCCTACAGAAGTGATGTCAACTGACGCTGCTGCGAGTTCTGGAAGCTAAAAAAGTAATAAGAAATGTATATCCAGTAGGTGGCAGTATTGCTCCGTTGTGTTGTGTTGCTGGTCAATGGTGGACTTCATTCGTCTGAACCTCTGGTTTTTCTTATAAAACCGGTGTTATCTTGGCAGCGTTTATGGAACTGAAAACCTCTCTGATGGATTATAGGGTTTCACAGAGCTAAAGACTGTTATAAGCGACCACACAGCAATCTGTTGATGTTTATGGGTCTTGGCATGATAGGCCTCAAATCCCCGACTGTTTTCTGGACGTCAGTCCGTTTACAGTGAATCTAAGGCGGCTCTGCTGCGCACGCTCCTCCGGGTGCTCCGGAGCGCCACTCCGTGATGCGAACTTGAGAAACCTGAGGTTATGTAGGCGGCGGGACATGCCTCTATCACCCTAGATTTCTCAAACTCCCCTCCGGGAGTCAGAGAACACTGACTGATTAAAGCTTTCAGCTATACGGGCAGCGATGGAAGGACGAACATAGCAGCTAGAGAAATTAGCTCTCTTGTATCGCCCCCGCTTTCGGACCGTGTGTGTGGGTGTGGGTGGCGTGGGGCTTTTTTTTTTTTTTTTACCATATTTCATTTTGTATTAATAAAATGTATTTTTATTTATGGAATCATGTCTCTGGCTGCCTTTGGTTGAACCCTTATGAGATAGTTGAGAAGTTTGTGCGCGCTCCCGTTCAAGGCTGCAGTTATTTGCAGCGCCAGGTAGATCTGAAATCTCTATATTCTATAGATCTAGATATATATTCTCTATATCGCTATAAAAGTGAAATCCAGCCACATTAGTTTTTTAAAATCCAGACTTAAATTTTTGCTAAAATTATAACACAAATAAATAACACATCTTATAACATTCAGCCATGTTTTAAGTGTCATATACGTTATAGTAAAATTCATTTCAAATCAGCAATGCCTTTTTCTTGTACCATCCTTAGACAAATAGATTTTAAAAAAACTATATTTTTGTCTCTGTTTCAGATTATTAATGAGTATTGATTCACTGTTAAACGACAGAACCTAATGTTTTATGAGCAATATATTATTAATCATCTAATTTATGCATTATCATAAGTTGGATAAATTTGAATATTTTATTGACATTTTTATTAAAAGTATAGCACTAATATCACGCTACATTGTAGACTTTAAAAAATCAAAGCATCAAAAAAAAGAAGAATGTTTTTTTAATTAGTGGCCTCTCAAGATAGTACAAGGTGCTCTGGTACAGACATACGAGACAATAGCAAACAATCTACACTGTACAAAATTAAATGTATTTAATTAATCCAGTTATGTCAACCGGTTCTACACAGCTGGGTTAGTGAAATATAAAATGCATGATACCATTTATTCCAACAAGACATCTGATGAAACTTGTATGATTAAATGCAATTTAAAATAATTGTGATGTATTAGCTTAATATCATGCAGTTGAAGTTAATGTTGAACATTATATTGAGTTAAAGTGAGAAGACTGAATAAAATCTACTCAACTAAAACAAGCTATATTGAAACTATCAGATTAAGTTGTTTTGACATTATTGCAGCTTACTGTATTTAAATTTATAAATTAATAAAATACAACACAAGTTTGACCTTTATTAAAGACTTAGCTTTTTATTAAAACTTCCAGGTAGCACAAGCTTTCAACAAGTGAAAGTTCATACTACAAACTGCCAATAAATGCATACTTTTAAAAAGCTGGTCAATTTCCAATCTTTAAAAAAAAAATAAAAATCAAACGTGCATTAATTTGACAATATCTTTTATTGTTTTTACTCATTCAAAAAGTTCAAATGATCACATTCTCTGATTTTTTTACACAAGTTGTAAACAATATTGCATCAGGTTTAGCCAAACAAAAAAAGGCTGCTCATGTTACAGTACATAAATATTTGACCCCTGAGGCACTTTGCTCTTATCACTAAACCAGGATTTAAAAAATACCTAGAAAGTTCACAGCAACAGTGCAGGAGGGGAAACAGCACTTCCTATGGTTCAAATCCTTCAATGCTATTGATTCTAGACCAAAATATCTTCAAATATTCTAGCGCATTATAAGTGCAGGAACACAACCAAGATCATGAACATCATTTCAAACTAAATGTTTATGAAACAAGCATTATGATTTCAACATTTTTCACATTCACATGAGTCAAGTAATGCATACTTGCTTAGGTGACAATGAAAATATCATGTACACAGCTGTTGGAAATGACTTCAGTGGCATTTAATGACCATATTTCAAAGAAATTTTTTCCTTCAACCAAAACTGAAGTCCAACGCTAGGTGCAGTCTTTCTCAGTGTAGCTTGGGGCAGCAATAGCTCACTACGTAGAGTGTTCATCTGGCAACTGGAGGGTCGCCAGTTTGATCCCTGCTCCTGCTGGGCTTCGTTGTTGTGTCCTTGAGCAAGACACTTTTCCCAACTTGCTCTGTGGTCAGAGGGGCCGATATCGCAAAATGGCAGCCTTGCTTCTGTCAGACTGCCCCAGGGCAGCTGTAACTACAGATGTAGTTTACCACCACCAGAGTACGAATGAATAATGAAGCTTCTGTAAAGCACTTTGGGTTTCCAGAAAGGCTTTATATAAATCTAATCCATTATTATTATGGGCTGAAGTTGAACAAAAATACAGAACACATAAAATTGAAAGGCCCTGAAAAAGTTCCTGTGGCAATTAAAATTGAACAGTTTATAACATCCAAAGACAAGGGCCTGAGAACCTTGAAGCCAGTTCAGTGTCCTCTAAGTTGATTGCAGGCTGTTTCACTCAAGCAGTTAGTTTTTCAGAACCTGCACCTTCCTAGATAGGTTGTTCCCATCCAGCTCCGTAAAAACCTTCTGAAAATATTCAAACTTGTATTTCTTTGGGTAGCTCAGATTTAAACTGCAGATCAGTCCAATCAGTAGGGCTAACCCCTTCAAATCTTGCAGCACAGTGCATCTTTCTGTGATGACACCAATGTCCTCAGGGGGATCTGAAGAGTCTGCTCCTTCATAGACTCTCAAAGTTAGCGGCTCCATTTCTCTTCTCACACCAAGGTCCACATCCTTAAAATGTTAAAAAAAAAGAATAAATTACAAATAATAAAAATGAAGAAAACATTAAATACCCGATCCACCACCTGGATGGCCTGGGCTGCCCGACTTGGAATGCTGCCCCCACGACCCGGACCCGGATAAGCGGAAGAATGCAAGGTGAGACATTAAATAATTGCTTACAGATAAATATAAACAAATAA
Organism: Callopanchax toddi; assembly: GCA_006937965.1. NCBI lineage: Eukaryota > Metazoa > Chordata > Actinopteri > Cyprinodontiformes > Nothobranchiidae > Callopanchax > Callopanchax toddi. Next base: position 1,598,067 of record SSNR01000143.1, on the reverse strand, counting down.
GTCCACATTATATTTCCTTTCACAAATAAAAATATAATTTGTTAACTTACCAAAAATTCCTTGGATTTACATTTAGGTAGTCACATACAGCTTCTAAAATGCATTCCTGTCGAAAATCAATGCTACTATACTGGTGAAGACAAGGACTCATCCATGGGACAAGTTTTAACTTCTCTAGACAACAAAGTCAAGAACATTGACAGATAACCTAGAGGAGTGATTTAGAAATATGTTTGATAACTCAAAGTGACGTGCAGTGAAGTTCATGATTGGTGAGGCACAAACTTATGGAGAGAAAACAGTCTCAATATATCTGTGCGTGTGTACTATTTGATTTGTAACTTGTGTTAACCTGTTTGTGTGTAACTTTGGGTAGTTGTAGCTGTACAACATGATTTGTAACCCGTAAATCACATTTTGTGTGTAACTTCGTGTACTTGTAAATGTGTCTTTAAATGCACACACAAATATTAACAAATCATAATTACAAAAAATATTTAAATACACACAAATAAAAATTACACAAACATTTAAATTCCACACACAGATTTTTTACCTTCAACCTCACAAATCTAATAATTACACCTACAAATAGTTAAATACGTGTGTACAAATCACCTGTTACACACAGACAAAACTACATTTACACACAAATCAGTTTACAAGTGCACAAAGGGTTTTGAGACTCCTTTCACGCTTCCGGGAGCTCCACAGATTCGTGCGTAAGTGGTGCGTTTAAATGCTGGTGGAAAGCTGGGTCATTTGAATTTTCTTCAGAGTCTAGTGTCTTCCTTCAATACCTTTTGCCAGAGTGGCATAGACGTTTTTATGTGTAATAAATAATATCTCAGCACACCTTAGATCTAACACATAAATCTTTATTTACTTATTATTCTATAAATGTTTATATAGGCATATATATGCATGTATAAGCCGTATAAATGTATTTACACAATTAAATAAAACGACCACTAGGTGGTGTAAAGGTCTGTTGGCTGATGAACACAGGCAGCCTCAGCCCTGAAGGCAGCCAGAGGCAGGAACACAACGATGGCTGGGAATCGCGGTGGTCTCCTCTCTGAAGTAAGTACAAGTTACAGCTGCACTCTTTGCTAGCTGATTATAATCATACAGCCTGCCATGATTTTTAGATCATTGACCGTCCACCTCACATTTCTCTGTTAGCAGGAGCTAATGTGAGCTGAGCTGAGCTAATTTAGCAGTTGGTAGCTTTTATTTAATCTTTGTATTTAGTGTCAGTACGGTTTAATTTGGCATTTTCTTGATCCATGAGAGTTAATGATCACCAAGCTAAGCTCTTTTTATTATGTAAATGGCAGCTTGTGTAGCCCTTAGCCACGATCAGGAAAGTAGGAAGCTATCCCACCAAGTCGAGTTTTGCTGTTCTGTCTTTAATGACAAAACAATTTAATGACCCATTTTAAAAAAAAAAGTCAATCACACACATATGCTTACAGTAAAATAGTAGCCTATAATGTAAACGAAAAAGTAATGGCATTGTTTCCCACTTCACTAACAAGTTAAACTTAATGCACTGTGAATTTGATGATGCTCACAGCCAAAATAGGTATAAAATATCAATACCAGAGGGGCAACCAGTTATTGATTTGGTACAATGTGATTTTTTTTTGTATAAAACGAGCTAATCTTGATGATTCAGTCACCAACTCGTCTCTCTCTCTCTCTCT
>SSNR01000143.1:1568426-1585926 GCA_006937965.1 Callopanchax toddi | reverse complement strand
GGCTGTAATCCTCAGGGAGTGGTGATTCATGGAGAAGGTGTGCTAGGTTGGAAGTAATTGCCCAATAATAATATTTCTGTTGTGGCATCATTTTTCATCACGGTCTGTCCGTACTTGCATCAAAAATCTGCTTGCAAATGTTGTTTGCATGTCATATCTTATTGATTTAAATTTGACAGTGTAGTGAAAATGGATTTTAACAGTGTTAATTCACACACACTGTTTGGTTTACATGTTCATTCATTATAAAGTCTGAAACCCAAAAGATGTTCACGACGCTGGAGCATTTACTGGATTTTGAAAGTTTTTTTTCTTACTTTATTCTAATTCTAATAATTAACTTTTAAGTGCTGAGCTGCAATAAAAAAACATAAAAATCAATCATAACCTGATCTCTGAATGATCAGTAAATAATTATAACTTGCAGTAAAATACAGAGCAGGATTTGCTGTCAGCTTCCTAACTGACTGACATGTTCAGGTAGACGTTGAATTGTCTCTAATGAGCTGCAGCAGTGTGCAGTCATTTCTGTGACCTACATGCTTGTAGCTCTTATTGATGCTGGTCAGCAGAGATGGCCACTGATGTTAATGGGGCTGAGGACACATGCTGGTTGAGTCAGTCCTGCTGTTCCTTCGTGTCGCTGGCTTCACTTTGTGTTTACAGGCCTTAATGTCACATTTTAATGCCCAGCTCCAGTTGAGACTTTATTGGACTTTTAGTTTACAAATAAATCTTTGGCAACGGCATTGCTCTGGAGAATGGGGTTTATGCACGGTCACTTCCTGGTTGCGATAGACGCAGCCCCTCCCTTCCGGTTCAACGCTGTTCCCACACAAACTGGACAAAATTGATTTTTTTACCCGTTTTCTTCAAGACCTGCCGCGCATCACGGTAAACGATGTCCACCAGATTTTTGAAAAACACACAGCTGTGAGCAGCGGGTGAAGGACTTTAAGCTGTATATAACCAGCTTTATTCATGAAATTGAAGGTAAGCTAACAGCATTAGCTCGTAGCTTCCATCATCAAAAAACAGTGAGACAAATCTATATAGCCGTGATCGTGGGCTTCAACTGCTTCCCAACTTTCAACTTTCTCTGGTCTAGCTGTACGTTATCAAACACCAAGTCTTCATTCACCAAAAGAATAGTTGTTCCAGTGAAATAACACACGAACGGCGCCGCGCCTCCTCCTTTAGCCTCCTCCTTTAGCCTCGTCCACTCGGCTCTTTGACTACTGTGCTGCAAAGTGTGGACTGCAGACACGGTGTGGTTAGAAATGATCACGTTTTCTCTTCTTAAGTTCACAATCCTTCCTTTTTGTAGTTATTTATTCAGTGGAAATGTGTAAAAACGGACTGATGAATTATATTCAGCTGATGCGGTACACAACAGAACACAGCAGTGTTCAGCTGTCGAGGCTTCCCGTCCGCTGATACTTATATGATGGCTTCATTTCTTAGTGCTATAATATATATATCATACTGTACTATACTATACTATTACTCGTTTTGATTATAAACAATATCTTTAGCTGGAAATGCACTCTAACTCTGGAAATCTTCACGTTTCAAATGGAACCGGAAATGGTCCCGCGAGGTAATTTTAAACCGGAAGTTCTACTAAGTACTCTGTGCATAAAGCCCATTCATCCAGCTGCTAGAATCTTGTTGAATCATTTGTGATGGGAAATACAAGAATCCAGTGTCACACAACCACCCACCCTGGATGAGGATCTGTAGCAACCCAAAATGTAATAATGGCCAATAATGTAATAACAGCCAATAATGTAACAAATTTGGCCATTTTAAATGTAATAAAACCAATAATGTAATAACTTGGCAATAATGTAATAAAACTTGTGAGTTATAACTTTTTTCCAATAATACAACAAGTTATTACAGCATTGGCTGGTTATTACATTATTGGTTTAGTAAAAAAATATTATTTGAAAATGTAATAACTGATGCCGATAATGTAATAATACATAAATATTACTACAGTTTTTGGATATAAAATACTTATTTGCATTTTTTGTGCAGTTTGCTAATCAAAAATAGGTATAATGAATGACGTAGCTGTCATATTTTTTCATACAAGATGTGTACTATCTCTTTTTATTTAGTGTACTTTCCCTCTTAATCCTATAGATGTTTTTGTATATAAAACTGTGTACCATGTACAGTATATACCATAAAATCAGTGTCTCATTGCCTAGGTGTTGAAGGAATTCACCATATTTTTTCTAAGACTAGCACTTTTAATTATTTCCAATCCCAAAACTCTGAACTGCAATATATAATATACATAGAACATGAACAATAAAAATAAAATTACAATTGTTCCTTCTCAAACAAAACGTAGCTTTTGCCCACTTGTAAGTGTAACCAGAACCAGAACAAAAAGAGTCAAAAAGAGCAAACAAAAAGGTAGACCCATGGAGTGGGTGCAAGGGTGCCTGAAGAGACTCAGTCCAGAAAGGGGACTGGTAGGCGGTCCCACAATACAAAGTTCAGGTAAAGGACAGGAGGGTGGACCAGAGGCCGCGCTGCATGGCAGGACCCTGGAGGGCTTCAGCAAAGCCACCTGACAAGGCGAGGGCCCTAGGGGACAGGGCGAGACACAGGAGGAGACCATTCAATGTCCGATAGGGCCCCCTGGCTCTGATGGAGAGGTCTCTGGTGTGACTCTCTGGTAACCTGGCTCTGGCTCCAGTGGTGAAGCACCCGGTGGGACCCCCTGGGATTTTGGGTCTTGAAAATGGGTCCTGAAGCCCCCAGGGAGAACAGGGGAACCACCAAGGAGGACCAGGACCTCAACTTGTACCCTCTGGACAAGACCTCAGCTTTGGCTTGAAGTCCCCGAGCTGGGACCATGGCTGAAGGACCTTGGACTCTGCCCTGGACTCGGCTCTGGACACAGTGTGGACTCTGGAGGAGGCTGAGAGCCGTCAGGAACTGAAGCAGCGCTGGAGCCCTCAGGGAGAACAGGAGCTTCACCAGGGGACTCTGGACCGCATCCATGACTTGGCGAGGCAGGGCCTTGACTTGGCGAGGACGTAGGACCAGACGGCAAGATGTCTGGTGGGATTCTCAGGGACTCTGGTGTTGGAGCGTCTGTCTGGACCCTCGTCTGGACCTGGTGCGGAGCGTTGGGCTCGACTTCCGTCTGGACTTGGTGCGGTGCGAACCACAATGGAAATGGGACTTGAATAGGAGACACAGGACCTGGAGCGATGCTGGAGACCTCAGGGAGGACAGGAACTTCACCAGGGGACTCTGGACCAGGACCTTGACTTAGCGGCACACAACCTTGACTTGGTTGCACAGGACTTTGACTTGGAGGAACAGGTCCTTGACTTGGAGGCACAGGACCTTGACTTGGTGGCACAGGACCATGATATGGCTGTGGACTGTCCGGCAGCATCCTCTTGGACTCTGGTGGTGAGCCCTGCTGAAAAAAACAGCATAGACCAGCATATGCTGGTTACCAGCATATGTTGTGTTTTGGTGCTGGTATGTTTGTCCATAGTGATCCATTAGTTCAACCAGCATAGACCAGCACCAAACCAGCATAGACCAGCATTGACCAGCATATAAATCAAGACCATCATGATTTGTTTGCTGGTCTTTGCTGGTCAATGCTGGTCTATGCTGGTTTGGTGCTGGTCTATGCTGGTTTGGTGCTGGTTTAGCTGGTAGACCAGCATGATTCAATGCTGGTCTATGCTGGTTTTTTCAGCAGGGTGGCGTGCGGCAGTTGCCCCTGCGGGGACCCTAGCTCTGGCGGAGACTGCACCCTCAGGGACTCTGGATCAGGAGCTGGTGATGTCTGCCCCATGCCTCAGGACAGACCCTCCACTGAGACGTCCTCCAGCGCTGACACATACTCACTCCAAATTACTTTGACATTTTGCACCAACGCCAGAACTGCCACCAACCCTGCATCCTTCTGGAAGAGGCTGTACAGCAGTTTTGCTTTGTGTAGCCTCTTGTGGAGACATGCCGGTCCCAAAAAGACATGGTGGAGAGTGTTGTCGACCATTTAACTCACCCTTTGTGCAACCGCCTCTCCTGCTGGGTTCATAGTGGTTGGATTGTACTGTCAGTATTTCGTGGAGGTGAAGCAGGACCCAATGATGCAGGTGAGATGGAGGAGCAGGAGACAATAGATGAACTTAAAGGACTTATTAAAACTGAGGACTTGGCTTGGTATGGTATAACAGGCAAACAGAATAGGTAAACATAGCAGACAATCCAACAATGGGTAACAAGGCAGAAGGATTTAAATACATGAAGAGGCAAATCAGGAGAACAAGGATCAGGTGACGACAATGACCAATAGGGATGAGGGAGGAGTGGGAAGAGGAACGGAGCATGAAGTAAACCCAGTGGCAGTAAAACAGAACATGATCAAACAATGAACTAAACATGACCCAGACAAAAAACAGGCATGATAAATAAACTCAAAACATAGGCACAAACTAAAACCAGACATGAATCATGACAACATGAATAAATATGACAGCTATGCCATTCATTATCCCTATTTCCACAAACTGCAGTCATATTTAGGTATTATTATATTATCGGCAGCAGTTATTACATTTTTAAAGGGGTGGTTTTGTCAGAATCCTTTTTTTTCAGGTTTTCATAGTTTCCAATAGGTCCCCCTGAGCCTGTCATGTAGGCCAAACATGAAAACTCTGTTCCCTGGTTATTAAAAAAAATACTGAATCTGTAAAAAATGAAACTTAAAAATGCGGATCTACATTTGTGCACGGTTTGACGTCACAACGTGTATTGGCTGAGATGGTAACGCCTTTCGGTCCGCCCAGCTGCTAGCTTTTGTTTTTGTTGAAAATTCAACATGGCGGAACGCACGCAGAAGCAGTGTTGCCAACTCGGGGATATACCTGGCTGCCTGGCTGCTGCTGGTGACGGCCGGTCTCTCTCTCTGGTTTTTTTCCCCTCCCTCTGTGGGTGTGTGTGTGTGTGTGCGGTAAGCAGCACGCTGCGCGACCCCCCCCCCTCTTGTCGGAGGGGAGCACGGGTGAGACACACTGCAAGAGGAGAAAAACAGGAGGAAAGCTGAGGAAATGAGTTTTAGCAGGAAGCATGCTCCCTCAAAGCTAATCTTTAGTAAAGACTAGTAGCTACCTGGGTGTTTAACTTTTTCACTCTTTCACTTTCCAAAGTATCTCCGGACATTTCGGGGGGCGGAGTATTGACGTTTCGGTCATCCAATCAGAAGCGAGTGCTGTGCATATCATGAATACTAATGAGAATCCTGCTGTTTCAAATTCAGGCGTCAGATGGGAAACTTCTAAAGCTTATAAGCATCAAAGCTTATTTCTTTATAAAAATTATACAGATAGCATTTAATTACATTAGAGAACAATGCAAAACTATAAAATAACCCAGAAAACCACACCTTTAAGTATTTTTTATTACTAAGCCAATAATGTAATAACCAGCCAATGCTGTAATAACTTATTACATTATTGGAAAAAGTTATTACGTTATTGACTCACAGGTTTTATTACATTATTGCCAAGTTATTACATCATTGGCTTTATTACATTTAAAATGGCCAAATTTGTTACATTATTGGCTGTTATTACATTATTGGCCGTTGTTACATTTTGGGTTGCTACAGGGTCCCTGCCCAGACAGAGCGAGCAACCAATAGCTGATGACATCTTTGTGTTTTCTCAATGAGAAACAATCCTGGCCTCTGTCAGGAGCTGGAACCATAAGCCATGTTTCCATGGCAGGGGTTGGTACAGTTTGGAGCGGGTTGGATCACTATTTTGTCTGTTTCCATTATAAAACCGGTCCATACAACCGATCCGTACGGGTCCATTCATGGACCATGAATGGTCCTCTTGAGCTGTGGGTCCATAGAGCAGGTACGGTTAGGGCGGAGCTCGCCTCGCCTCGCCTCGCCTTCTTCCGCTTATCCGGGTCCGGGTCGCGGGGGCAGCATTCCAAGTCGGGCAGCCCAGGCCACCTTCTCCCCGGCCAAGTCCACCAGCTCCTCAGCTGGGACGCCCAGGCGTTCCCAGGCCAAACTGAAGATGTATTTCCTCCAGCTTGTCCTGGGTCGACCTGGGGGCCTCCTGCCGGCAGGACATGCCCAGAACACCTCCCGAGGGAGGCGTCCAGGAGGCATCCTTACCAGATGCCCGAACCACCTCAACTGGCTCCTTTCGATATGGAGGAGCAGCGACTCTACTCCGAGTCTCTCCCGGATGTCCGAGCTTCTTACCCTATCCCTAAGGCTGAGCCCGGCCACCCTGCGGAGAAAACTCATTTCAGCCGCTTGTATCCGCGATCTCGTTCTTTCGGTCACTACCCAAAGCTCATGACCATAGGTGAGGATTGGGACGTAGACCCACCGGTAAATCGAGAGCCTTGCTTTCTGGCTCAGCTCTCTCTTTACCACAACAGACCGGTTCAGCGTCCGCATCACTGCAGACGCTGCCCCAATCCGCCTGTCGATCTCCCGCTCCCTCCTTCCCTCACTCGTGAACAAGACCCCGAGATACTTGAACTCCTCCACTTGAGGCAGGACCTCTCTCCCGACCCGGAGTTGGCAATCCACCTTTTTCCGGTCGAGAACCATGGCCTCAGATTTGGAGGCGCTGATCCTCATCCCAGCCGCTTCACACTCGGCTGCGAACCTCCCCAGCAAGAGCTGAAGGTCAGAGCTCGATGAAGCTAGGAGGACCACATCATCTGCAAAAAGCAGAGACGCGATTCTCCTGTCACCAAACTCCACCCCCTCCACACCACGGCTGCGCCTAGAAATCCTGTCCATAAAGGTTATGAACAGGACCGGTGACAAAGGGCAGCCCTGGCGGAGTCCAACCCTCACTGGGAACAGGTCCGACTTACTGCCGGCTATGTGGACCAGACTCACACTCCTCTGGTACAGGGACTGAATGGCCCTTAACAAAAGACCATCAACCCCATACTCCTGGAGCGCCCCCCACAGGGTGNCCCTGGGGACACGGTCATAAGCCTTCTCCAAATCCACAAAACACATGTGGATTGGTTGGGCAAACTCCCATGACCCCTCCATCACCCTAGCGAGGGTAAAGAGCTGGTCCACAGTTCCACGACCAGGACGAAAACCACATTGCTCCTCTTCAATCCGAGATTCAACCATCGACCGGAACCTCTTCTCCAGTACCCTGGAGTAGACCTTTCCAGGGAGGCTGAGGAGTGTGATCCCCCTATAGTTGGAACACACCCTCTGGTCCCCCTTCTTAAAAATGGGAACCACCACCCCGGTTTGCCACTCCACAGGAACTGCCCCCGATGACCACGCAATGTTGCAGAGACGTGTCAGCCACGACAGACCTACAACATCCATCGCCTTGAGATACCCAGGTCGGATCTCATCCACCCCTGGGGCTCCGCCGCTGCGTAGTTGTTTGACTACCTCAGCGACTTCTGCCCCAGAGATTGGACAGTCCGTCCCCAGGTCTCCCAGCTCTGGTTCCTCCTCGGAATGCGCGTCGGTGGGATTGAGGAGCTCCTCAAAGTATTCCTTCCACCGTCCGACTATAGCCCCAGTTGACGTCAGCAGCTCCCCGTCCCCACTGTAAACAGTGTGAGCGAGTTGCTGCCTTCCTCCCCTGAGGCGCCGGATGGTTTGCCAGAACCTCTTTGGAGCCGACCGATAGTCTTTTTCCATGGCCTCGCCAAACTCCTCCCACGCCCGAGATTTTGCCTCGGCAACTGCCACTGCTGCACTTCGCTTGGCCCGCCGGTACCTGTCTGCTGCCTCTGGAGACCCACAGACCAGCCACGCCCTGTAGGCCTCCTTCTTCAGCCTGACGGCTCCCCTAACCTCTGGTGTCCACCAGCGGGTACGGGGGTTACCGCCACGACTGGCACCGGCTACCTTGCGACCACAGCTAGCAACAGCCGCCTCAACAATTGCAGAGCGGAACAAGGCCCATTCGGACTCAATGTCCCCCACTGCTCTCGGGACGCGGTCGAAGCTCTGCCGGAGGTGGGAGTTGAAGACCATCTTGACAGGCTCTTCTGCCAGGCGTTCCCAGCAGACCCTCACTATACGTTTGGGTCTACCAGGTCTGCGCGGCATCTTCCCCTGCCATCTGATCCAGCTCACCACCAGGTGGTGATCAGTTGACAGCTCCGCTCCTCTCTTCACCCGAGTGTCCAAAACATACGGTCTCAGGTCAGATGATACAACTATAAAGTCAATCATCGACCTGTAACCTAGGCTGCCCTGGTACCAGGTGTACCGATGGGCATCCTTATGTTCGAACATGGTGTTCGTTATGGCCAAACTGCGACTTGCACAGAAGTCCAATAACAGAACACCACTCGGATTCAGATTGGGTGGGCCGTTCCTCCCAATCACGCCCCTCCAGGTCACGCTGTCATTGCCCACGTGAGCATTGAAGTCCCCCAGCAGGACTATGGAGTCCCCAGTAGGAGCGCTACTAGGGCGGAGCTGTGGCGTTAAACAACACAGACCACTGATCACTGCTTGTGACAAGCAAAACAAACCCTGGAGTGCAATATTTTATTATTACTAAAGTGAGAAGTAAAAACAATCCGTCTTGTAACACTGGACCCGGCTCCTAAGGTCTGGATCAGTGAGTGATCCCTTGCGGTCAGCGGCTGGACCCTGCCCCATCTAGCCGCTGACCATGAGAGATTAATTCATTCACCGCGGCTGAACCTGGTGCTGTGGTTCAACCGGCCAGGTCGGACCGCGAGAAATTCACGGACCCAGACCCGAGGAGGCAGAGACCCGCGGTCTGTGGATCAACCAGCCGGGTCGGACCGTGAGTAAATCCAACTGCGGATTCACTGCGGCTGAACCCGGTTCTGTCGGGCAGAGATCCGACCGTTGTTGTACACAGAAGTGATAAAATGCCAGCAAGTTACACCAGGTTTGATCACTTTCAGAGCTCCAAACATTCAGAGATCAGCTGCGTTCAGGATGAGCTACATGGATCGGTAAAAAAATGAAAGAGTTTATAAAGAAGTTTCACAAAATGCAGCTGAAGGATTTGAGCAGACAGCGGAACAATGTCAGGCCAAACTGGAGAAATTAAAAGCCTCATATAAGGGCAGAGCTGGTATGACGTGATTTACGTTTAACCCTGCCTGCCGAGTGAGGGTCCGACAGCTCATGGAAACGCTCAACTGAAATAGCGGATCCGTACCGGACTACGAGGACCCTCCACCGAACCGTACCATACCTGCCATGGAAACATGGCTATACTGAGTTACATACTAGTACTGCTTAATAGTAGAAAAACATTTGATTGCATTAAGGCTGAAACAATTAAATGAAATACCCTATTGACCCAAATATAGGATGACTCCGATTATAAGTCGACCTCACCTTTCCACGACTAATCTGAAAAAATGTTTTAATAACTTTTTAAATAAACTACTTTGGTTGAAAATTTGAGGAAGTAGTTTAACTATTATCTTAATTACAGGCCTTTAATGTTTGCCTATTAATGCAATCACAAAGATCTGTAAAGCATGTGTGGGGTTCTGTCAGGTAAGAAACTGGTCTGCATGAGGTTTTTACTCACAGTCCTCTGATCAACTGTGCTCACACAGTCAGTCTCACACTGCGGTCCATCTCATCCCACAGAACAGCATCACCACATTGCACCATCTTCAGTCATTTCACTCCATAACTCCATATTTCCTAGCTTCCTGACAGCTGTTTGATGCCTCTGCTGCATTGACCACCATTATCTTAAAATTAGCATAGAAACTCTGCCTCCGTTCTGTTAATTTGACCCTTTTCTATTCCAGTCTATTCCATTTGGCATCAGCTTCAGTTTTTACAAAACGCAGGGGCCCACTGCTGTGTGGTCAGGTCATGACACTGATTATAAGTTGATCCCACATTTTCACATTATTTTCAAGGAAAAAACTCCTCCTATATTCGGTTCAATACGGTAATTTGATTTTTAAAAATCCTCGAGGCAAAATCTACAGAATCAAGGCTTCCTTTAAACCAGGTGATTTCACTCTACTTAGTGATCACATGTTTCATGGGATAGACCAGGGGTCGACTCTTGTTACTGCGACTCCATGTGGCTTTGAAAAAATTATAAGCAGGTGTGCACATAACTGAATCCAGAACTATGTTTGGGGACTCTCTTTGCTGCTCTTTCTTGGTTACCTGTTCTGTTTCAGCCAGCGACTGACTTGTTGAATAGTGACTCCCGGCTTCTAGCGTCACAACTGCTTCACGATCGAATAGCCCCGCACGTATAATGCTACTGATGTTTCCCTGCATCCTGCACCCAGAGGCATTGTGTGCGCAAACTTTTCCTCCAGAATGCACAGAGGTCATGAATGTTGTCTTTCTGATTATAAGTAAACAACACTCACTTTGATGTTTGATATAGCTCTGGAGCCTCTTGCTATTAGCATAAGGAACCATCCAGGAATACAGGGAGTCAAATTTGGTAGTGTTGAGAGTCTTGTCCATATGTATGCGGATGATTTATTGATCTGTCTTTCAGAGCCAGAGGTCTCAGTTCCTAACCTTTTAAGTTGTATCGGACGTTTTGGGGATTTGTCAGGCTATATGTATCTTGACACACTTTTGAAAATAAACTCTAAACATCGAATTTCTTAGTTTGTTAAGAGCTTCATAATCGTAGCAGACTCCGGTCGAATCAGGAACGCATGGGCTGAAGATCTCGGTGTTTCTTTATCTGAGGACCGATGGTCAAACTGTCTGTCCAGCATTCAGAAATGTTCAATAAATGCCAGACACAAGCTAATTCAGTTCAAAGTTGTTCACAGACATTTCTCAAAACTTAGACTTAATCGAATATATAACTCTGTATCTCCGTCATGTGATGGAGTCTCCACATCCATCTGAGGGAGGATCTTCTCTCTAATAAAATCAAAGCAGAGGACAGGGCTCAATGACACACACCTTTCTTTTTTCTTTTCTTTTTTTGATGAGGGGAAACATTTATTTAACTAACACTGTTCCAGCTCTGGCGCTGTCAGGTGGTTGGGTTCTGGTCTCAGGTACTTGGTGGACCCCGTGGACTGTGTTTTCTGTCACACTCTTCCTGAACCTGGCTGATCCACTCATTGTAATTGGACACCTTTGTGTAGATGCCCAGCCTGTCCAATTTGCCGCAGCCATCGCCCCACGACACCAGGCCAACAAGAAACCAGGTGTTTCGGTACAACGTGACCATCGGACCACTGCTGTCACCCTCACAGGCGTCCACCCTCTCACCCAGGATCCCTGCACACAAGACGTTGCTGGAGAGCTTGTGAGGAAACATCTGGTGCCTGCAGTCACTGTGGTCGACCAGCGGGACTTTGATGTATTTGTTGTATTTTTCTCCCTGTTTTGTTTGCTTGTTTGTGCTTTATTTGCAGGTCTAGAAGTGGATTCTTCAAGTCTCTTGTTCTCTACTTTTTCTGTTTGCTTTCCCCCCACTCTTCTTTCTGTACCCTTCCCCTTCCTTTCAGGCTCCGTGTCCATTGGGATTCAAATCAACCATAAAATTGTTCTAATAAAGATTTTTAAAGTTATATTATATTATTATATAAGTCAGATTGAGCATTATAGCAGTGGCTGTAACGTCTCACCTGAAACAACAACACTACATCTATTCTGTTTGCTCTACAGCCGGACAGGACACGGGGTAAAAAAAAAAAAAGACACACACCTTTCTGTGGTGAGACTATAACTCCACCTCCAGAGCTCCAGTTGATGGGGTCCAGTCAGCATCACCTTGACATTTGGCTGGGTTTGTACAGTTTTAGTAGTTTAATTTCATTTGAAAGAGACAATCAACTTCAAATCGGCATACAACATTTTTAGTTCCTTTTAAAAAACTTAAAAATGTGTTCATTACAAATATAAAATTCTATACTAAACTCAAAAAATCATGGAACACCAGAAGAATTTATTAATGGTATGAACAGTACGGGCTTATGCCCAAAAATCACCAGACCAAGTCGAATTACTTCATATTCTGCTACCTCGCCTTGCCTTCCTTCGCTTATCCGGGTCTGGGTCGCGGGGGCAGCATACCAAGTTAGGCATCCCAGGCCATCCTCTCTGCAGCCTGGTCCAACAGCTCCTCAGCTGGAACACCCAGGCGTTCCCAGGTCAACCTGAAGATGTATTTCCTCCAGCTTGTCCTGGGTCGACCCGGGGGCCTCCTGCAGGCAGGACATGCCCAAAACACCTCCCGAGCGAGGCGTTCAGGGGGCATCCTGACAAGATGCCCGAACCACCTCAACTGGCTCCTTTCGACATGGAGGAGCAGCGGTTCTACTCCGAGTCTCTCCCGAATGTCCGAGCTCCTCACCCTATCCCTAAGGCTGAGCCCGGCCACCCTGCGGAGAAAACTCATTTCGGCCGCTTGTATCTGCGATCTCGTTCTTTTGGTCATTACCCAAAGCTCATGACCATAGGTGAGGATTGGGAGGTAGATCGATCGGTAAATCGAGAGCCTTGCTTTACGGCTCAGCTCCTTCTTCACCACAACAGACCGGTTCAGCGTCCGCATCACTGCAGATGCTGCCCCAATCTGCCTGTCGATCTCCCGTTCCCTCTTTCCTTCACTCGTGAACAAGACCCCGAGATACTTGAACTCCTCCATCTGGGGCAAGACCTCTCTCCCGACCCGGAGTTGGCAATCCACCCTTTTCCGGTCAAGAACCATGTTCTCAGATTTGGAGTTGCTGATCCTCATCTCAGCCGCTTCACACTTGGCTGCAAACCTCCCCAGCAAGAGCTGAAGGTCAGAGCCTGATGAAGCTAGGAGGACCACATGTAACGCCGCCAAATGCATTACTACCTCTGAACTTTGACCTCTAGATCATCACAAATAATCCATCCATCCATTTTCTGTAGCCGCTTAATCCTCCACAGAGGGTCGCGGGGCAGCTGGTGCCTATCTCCAGCGGTCAAGGGGCGAGAGGCGGGGGACACCCTGGACGGGTCGCCAGTCCATCGCAGGGCCACACAGAGACGAACGAGACAAACAACCACACACCCACTCACACCTAAGGACAATTTACCAGCCCAATTAGCCTGACAGTCATGTCTTTGGACTGTGGGAGGAAACCGGAGTACCCGGAGGAAACCCACGCATGCACGGGGAGAACATGCAAACTCCACGCAGAGAGGCCGCAGAGCCGGGACGCGAACCCACGACCTCCTTGCTGCGAGGCAATCATCACAAATAATAACCATCTTTTTCCCAATAACTTGGAATAAAATGACTCCGTTATTATGTAACCTGAATCAACATTCCTTCCAGGACCCGGTCGTGTCGGAAGACTCAGAAGACTTTCTTTAGTTAATAATTAAACTTAAAGACTCTTTGATGTCTCATTCTAAAGGACACTACCTTTAATCCACTGTCTTAAAATGTCTTAATGTGATTAATGCATTTTCTTCCAGTATTAATGAATGTTGATCTGCCTCAGTATTATTTCACATACATACTGATAAAGGTTATGACAACCACGTCACTCATTACTACAACCAATAAGAGTTAGCGGTCTGAGTCACGTGACATTAATAACTCCTCATTGGCCCACGTCCCTTAAGGCTCCTTTAACTTCCGTCCCCGGAAGCTAGAGCTAGAACAAGCTAAGAGAAAAGCTACGAGAGCGGTTCTGGTCCCGACATTGACCAGACCTCACGTCTCAGCTGTCAACCTCTACACAGCTGACGCTAGTTGCCGGCTCATCCGGAAACGGTCCATCAGCCCGTCTGAGCCGATGAAACCAGCTTCCCTCTGAGGTCAGACACCTTCAGTCTGACGCTCCGTTATGGGAATGCCAGCCCTCGACGCTACCTGCCAGAGATGGGTTATCTAAGCAGCATATCCCAGGACGACACCGTGGTATCCGGCGGCCGCAGGCCCCGCAGCCGTCTGATACTGACCGAGGAGGGAAACACCACCTCCGCGTTCTCATCCGACTCCAGCGGCGACGATCCAGGGAACGCAGTTAAGTGCCACAACTCTGGTAAAGCTTAAAGGCCTCTTGATAAAAGCTAACAACTTTAGCTCACTCAAACTAGTTACTGATCCATCCGTAACTAGTACCCCTCCATCAGAATCCTTAATCTAAATTAAGTAAAATCCCTAGTCTTCATAAACCATCATGAGGACTCAGATTGCTAAAACTTATTTAAGATTCAATTCAGAACACCTTACCATCGTGAATGACTTAATGCTGACTACCTGCTAACTACCTCTTTCTTATCTGTGATATCTGTCGTATGTGTTTCTTAATAAAATAATGAAGTCTAATATCTAGTCTCAGATTTCTATTGTCAATATTATAGTCGGACGGTGGAAGGAATACTTTGAGGAGCTCCTCAATCCCACCGACGCGCATTCTGAGGAGGAACCAGAGCTGGGAGACCTGGGGACAGACTGACCAATCTCTGGGGCAGAAGTCGCTGAGGTAGTCAAACAACTACGCAGCGGCGGAGCCCCAGGGGTGGATGAGATCCGACCTGGGTATCTCAAGGCGATGGATGTTGTAGGTCTGTCGTGGCTGACACGTCTCTGCAACATTGCGTGGTCATCGGGGGCAGTTCCTGTGGAGTGGCAGACCGGGGTGGTGGTTCCCATTTTTAAGAAGGGGGACCAGAGGGTGTGTTCCAACTATAGGGGGATCACACTCCTCAGCCTCCCTGGAAAGGTCTACTCCAGGGTACTGGAGAAGAGGTTCCGGTCGATGGTTGAATCTCGGATTGAAGAGGAGCAATGTGGTTTTCGTCCTGGTCGTGGAACTGTGGACCAGCTCTTTACCCTCGCTAGGGTGATGGAGGGGTCATGGGAGTTTGCCCAACCAATCCACATGTGTTTTGTGGATTTGGAGAAGGCTTATGACCGTGTCCCCAGGGGCACCCTGTGGGGGGCGCTCCAGGAGTATGGGGTTGATGGTCTTTTGTTAAGGGCCATTCAGTCCCTGTACCAGAGGAGTGTGAGTCTGGTCTGCATAGCCGGCAGTAAGTCGGACCTGTTCCCAGCGAGGGTTGGACTCCGCCAGGGCTGCCCTTTGTCACCGGTCCTGTTCATAACCTTTATGGACAGGATTTCTAGGCGCAGCCGTGGTGTGGAGGGGGTGGAGTTTGGTGACAGGAGAATCGCGTCTCTGCTTTTTGCGGATGATGTGGTCCTCCTAGCTTCATCGAGCTCTGACCTTCAGCTCTTGCTGGGGAGGTTCGCAGCCAAGTGTGAAGCGGCTGGGATGAGGATCAGCACCTCCAAATCTGAGGCCATGGTTCTCGACCGGAAAAAGGTGGATTGCCAACTCTGGGTCGGGAGAGAGGTCCTGCGTCAAGTGGAGGAGTTCAAGTATCTCGGGGTCTTGTTCACGAGTGAGGGAAGGAGGAAGCGGGAGATCGACAGGCGGATTGGGGCAGCGTCTGCAGTGATGCGGACGCTGAACCGGTCTGTTGTGGTAAAGAGAGAGCTGAGCCAAAAAGCAAGGCTCTCGATTTACCGGTCGGTCTACGTCCCAATCCTCACCTATGGTCATGAGCTTTGGGTAGTGACCGAAAGAACGAGATCGCGGATACAAGCGGCTGAAATGAGTTTTCTCCGCAGGGTGGCCGGGCTCAGCCTTAGGGATAGGGTAAGAAGCTCGGACATCCGGGAGAGACTCGGAGTAGAGGGTTAGGTTTGCTCCTCCATATCGAAAGGAGCCAGTTGAGGTGGTTCGGGCATCTGGTAAGGATGCCTCCTGGACGCCTCCCTCGGGAGGTGTTCTGGGCATGTCCTGCCGGCAGGAGGCCCCCAGGTCGACCCAGGACAAGCTGGAGGAATTACATCTTCAGTTTGGCCTGGGAACGCCTGGGCGTCCCAGCTGAGGAGCTGGTGGACTTGGCCGGGGAGAAGGTGGCCTGGGCTACCCGACTTGGAATGCTGCCCCGGCGACCCGGACCCGGATAAGCGGAAGAAGGCGAGGCGAGGCGAGGCGGATATTAAATGCATAATCTACTCACTGTGACATCAGAATCGAACCTAGATATCCCTGTAAGCACTAAAAGGTGATAGTGTCAGAGATTTTTCTCCGTATAAAACTTACAAATCCTAGTAGTGAAACTACAGAAGTATGTGCCAATTATAAACCATATAAATAGAGTTTATAAACGCTACATAATTATTGGCGAGCCACGCCAGGTTCTGAACCAAAGACAATAATTATGGCTGAGTCCAGCCAGGTTCTGAACAAAGACATTAAATGGTGAGCCCAACCAGTCTTTGGTTACAAAGTATTATGTATAAATTATTTGACTTAGAAGCTGTTCCTACGACAGGCTTAAAGACACGTCGACAAAGATAATATACAGACCAAGATAAGTAGCTGCTAAAAGCCACATCATTCCTCTTACCTAGTCTAAAGCACTTGATCACTGCTCATGCTTGTGTAACTGTGTGTTCATTGTTCTCTTTTTAACAGTTTTAGGTCTGCATGATCCATTTTGGACTGTTTTGTGTGCTTGTGTGACGATTAACGACAGCTAATATGCCGGTAGCAATAGCTTAGCTTGGCCGCTACAATAGCTTCTACCGAAGAAAAGACGGTTCAAAAAACTCCGTGCTTTTAAGGGACGTCAGAGAAGAACCGGGTAGAAACCGGATGCCTCCGTCCTCCCGTTAAGTTCTAGACAAACGGGTAATTAAGTTAGATTTTCATCCAGCCAAAGTGCTGACGCTAGCTAACACTGAGCTTAAAGCTACCTACACGGTGCTGTACCGCACCCGGGTGCTTTTTCGTTCAAACAAAGCGTCGTAAAAAGACACAAGTTACTTTAAACTGTTTCTGCGGGATCGGGTTAACCAAATATCTCTAATTCGACCGTAAAAATTAGGCCGTTTCAAAATTAGGAGCAAGGGTCACGCTGTAAAAACGTCAGACGCCATTAAACTCCCTTCTTGTCAACACGGCAAAACCGGAGAAAAGGACGGTGACGTCACTTCTTCATCCGGGTTCATTCAGCCTTAAATGCCACTGCTAGCGCCCTCTCTGGCGTAAATGTGCATTTTCCCAGTGCTGATTGAACATAATAGGTTTTCAACACTAAAATAAGAGATATTTTCAATTAAACTAAATTTTTCTTCATCAGAATAAAAACAATGTCTGAACAAAAAGAAATTAAAGAGGCTCAAGGCCTCACAACCACTGTAGTTTCAGCTCTACAGCTGATTAAGATATCAAAACACATCAAAGAACACCTGTCGAGTCCAGGGGACCCTGGATGGGTTCGTGATCTTTTCAATCTGATCGATATCCAACTACAGAAATACCCTGGTCTTTCAGTCTTTAGGAAACTCTATCTCCTGAACAAATCCTCAGATTATGTTTTTGAGAAATTTCTTACAAGTTTACCGTTCCTCGTTAAATATGACTGGGACCTACTACGTCAAACCATCTTAGATCATTATCTAACACCTGATCTTACAGATGC
>SSNR01000143.1:1528406-1568416 GCA_006937965.1 Callopanchax toddi | reverse complement strand
AACACCCTCCACACCAGGGGTGTCAAACTCATTTTCACTGAGGGCTACATCAGCATAATGGCTGGCCTCAAAGGGCCAGATAACTTAAAAATGTAACCAAATTAAATGTAAAATAAATTGTAACAACTCCTTAACGTTACATAACTCTGAATTTATTACTTATACAAGATAAAACATTACAAATGCATGAAAAATAGGTTTGCTTGTTGCTCTGTTGTAACATAAACCCTTTTGATTTGTCAGGTTATGAAACCCACTGAACTCCATCAATCAAGGATCAAACTATTCAAGTGAATTAAAAATACATCAAAGTTATAATAACTTTGATCAATACATTTGTTGTAGTTAGGGGTGCACACAATCTGTCATCACATGTCCTCAAGGGAGAACCTGGCTCTGGTGTTTGGTCCGCAAATGGGGGGTGGGGTGGGCGTGTTGAAGATGATGATTTGCTGTTGGCTCAACATTTTTCTGCTTAATGCTCAATAAATTCAAACAACCTTTG
This sequence comes from Callopanchax toddi, assembly GCA_006937965.1. Classification (NCBI taxonomy): domain Eukaryota; kingdom Metazoa; phylum Chordata; class Actinopteri; order Cyprinodontiformes; family Nothobranchiidae; genus Callopanchax; species Callopanchax toddi. Next base: position 1,567,911 of record SSNR01000143.1, on the reverse strand, counting down.
ACTCATGAGGTCACTCTGATGCTTAAATAAAACTTATAAACATATTTAAACCAATTAAATTGAAAAGCCTTCTACTAGTCACCTCTCCGGTCTGACAGAGCGATGACCCGTTTCTTCCTCACTGCAGTCAGACAGCTGCAGCAGGTGAGGAGGTGTGACGATCAAGGTGTTCTGATCCTCCTGACTGAGCACCATTATTATTAATGTTCATTAGCTCGTATAAAAGTCCAACACAACACGTTATCTTAGGCAGAAATTGGTTAATCTGGTTTGCCATCAGGGAAGCGGATGATCAGCTGACGGAGGGGTGGAGGATCGCAGCTCCCCGCGCGCGCACGCATCATGGATCAACAATCGACCAGTGATCCTTTGTTCTGGTTAACTAAAATGACTGATTCTGATAAAGAGAACTGGATATGTGATGACAAAATGAACGTCTTTCGCAGAGGGGAATTATTTATCAGCAGCTTGAGAGCGCGAGCTTTCGGGTCGGGGAGGAGTTGGTAATGCGCGCGAGCGCAACCAGCTGGATTACAAACCGTGTCCCGAACCACAGAGGTGATCTGTTCAGATCACGGATCGATTGTGACCCATTGTACCCTTACTGGGCGTGTGTGAGCTGCGTGCGTGGGTCGGACGTACTGTGATTGTGTGTGTGTTAAAGCGCACGCCGAGCTGTGCGTAATGGCGCATTGCTTCGCGCATTGGAGATGCTGTGAGTGTGTGTGTGTGTGTGCGTGTGTGTGTGTGTGTCGGAGGTCCTACCGTGTGTGTCCACTAGCTTCAGAGGCCATGTGACTCATTCACTGAGCTGCAACAGGATGTGAAGTTCGTCAGCTCGAGGGGTCTCCCATCAGGACCGCGCAGCGCTGGTCCGCAAAAGCGCGTTCGAAATCCGGTTCTCATGAGGACCAGCCTACTGCTTGTGTGCACACTGCCCTGTAGTGGCGGTAAGCCGTCAAGTCGCAGGTAACACAATTGACATGCATTGTGGGAAATGTAGTTTTTGGTCAGAGTACGCTTTTTACCTATTTATTTTTCAATACTCAGACCTTTTAAGCTCTCACGGGCCACATTAAATGACGTGGCGGGCCACATTTGGCCTTGTGTTTGACACATATGCTCCACACCACGGCTGTGCCTAGAAATCCTGTCCATAAAGATTATGAACAGAACCGGTGACAAAGGGCAGCCCTGGCGGAGTCCAACCCTCACTGGGAACAGGTCCGACTTACTGCCGGCAATGTGGACCAGACGCACACTCCTCTGGTACAGGGACTGAATGGCCCTAAACAAAAGACCATCCACCCCGTACTCCTGGAGCGCCCCCCACAGAGTGCCCCTGGGGACACTGTCATAAGCCTTCTCCAAATCCACAAAACACATGTGGATTGGTTGGGCAAACTTCCATGACCCCTCCATCACCCTAGCGAGGGTAAAGAGCTGGTCCACAGTTCCACGACCAGGACAAAAACCACATTGCTCCTCTTCTATCTGAGATTCAACCATCGACCGGACCCTCCTCTCCAGTACCCTGGAGTAGACCTTTCCCGGGAGGCTGAGGAGTGTGATCCCCCTGTAGTTGGAACACACCCTCTGACCCCCCTTCTTAAAAATGGGAACCACCACCCCGGTCTGCCACTCAACAGGAACTGCCCCCGATGACCACGCAATGTTGCAGAGACGTGTCAGCCACGACAGACCCACAACATCCATAGCCTTGAGATACCCAGGTTGGATCTCATCCACTCCCGGGGCTCAGCCGCTGCGTAGTTGTTTGACTACCTCAGTGACTTCTGCTCCAGAGATTGGACAGTCCATCCCCAGTTCTCCCAGCTCTGGTTCCTCCTCGGAATGCATGTCGGTAGGATTGAGGAGCTCCTCAAAGTATTCCTCCCACCGCCCAACTATAGCCCCGGTTGACATCGGCAGCTCCCCGTCCCCACTGTAAACAGTGTGAGCAAGTTGCTGCCTTCCTCCCCTGAGGCGCCGGATGGTTTGCCAGAACCTCTTTGGAGCCGACCGATAGTCTTTTTCCATGGCCTTGCCAAACTCCTCACACGCCTGAGATTTTTCATCAGAAACCGCCACCGCTGCACTCCGCTTAACCCTCCAGTATCTGTCAGCTGCCTCTGGAGACCCACAGACTAGCCACGCCCTGTAGGCCTCCTCCTTCAGCCTGATGGCTCCCCTCACCTCTGGTGTCCACCATCGGGTACAGGAGTTACTGCCACGACTGGCACCGGCTGCCTTGCGACCACAGCTAGCAACAGCCGCCTCAACAATCACAGAGGGGAACAAGGCCCATTCGGACTCTATGTCCCCCACTGCTCTCGGGACACGGTCAAAGCTCTGCCGGAGGTGGGAGTTGAAGACCATCTTGACAGGTTTTTCTGCCAGTCATTTTTCAGCAGACCTTCATTATGCGTTAGGGTCTACCAGGTCTGCGCGGCAACTTTCCCTGCCACCTGATCCAACTCACCACCAGGTGGTGATCAGTTGACAGCTCCGCTCCTCTCTTCACCCGTGTGTCCAAAACATATGGTCTCAGGTCAGATGATACGACTACAAAGTCTATCATCGACCTGTAACCTAGGCTGCCCTGATACCAGGTGTACCGTCGAACATGGTGTTCGTTATGGCCAGACTGCAACTTGCACAGTTCAGATTGAACAGGCCGTTCCTCCCAATCACGCACCTCCAGGTCACGCTGTCATTGCCCACGTGAGCGTTGAAGTCCCCCAGCAGGACTATGGAGTCCCCAGTTGGAGCACCATCCAGCACTCGTCCCAGGGACTCCAAAAAGGGTGGGTACTCTGAACTGCTATTTGGTGCATAAGCACAAACAACAGTCAGGACCCGTTCCCCAACCCGAAGGCGCAGGGAAGCTACCCTTTCGACCCCCGGGGTAAACCCCAACATACAGGCAGAGAGTCTTGGGGCTAACAGAAAGCCCACCCCAGCCCTCCGCCTCTCACCCGGATCAACTCCAGCAAAGAAGAGTGTCCAACCCCTCTCCAGGACTCAGGTTCCAGAGCCAACACTATGTGTCGAGGTGAGCCAGACTATATCTAGTCGGTACCGCTCAACCTCCTCCACAAGCTCCAGCTCCTTCCCCGCAAGAGAGGTGACGTTCCATGTCCCGATAGCCAGTTTTCCAAAGCTCCCACCTCGGTCTGCCACCCGATCCACAATGCACCGGACCCTTCATGCTCCTCCTGCAGGTGGTGGGTCCATAGTTGGATGAGCCCATGTATCCGGTTTGAGGTGGGCCGGGCCGGGCCCCATGGGTGAAAGCCCGGCCACCAGATGCTCGTCCACGGGCCCCAACCCCAGGCCTGGCTCCAGGGCGGGACCCCAGTTAAAACACTAAGTGAATAGTAACAACTAGCATGCTAGTAGTTACCATTCACTTACAGTGTTTTACGCTAAGCTAATGCTAAAGGAGTACTGCCGGATCAGGAAAACGCCTGGGCTGGTTACAAATTTATTTTTGCCCACTTATCTAACTATGAGGGATATGACAATAGACAAAAAAAATCACTTTCTGGTGGAGTATCCCTTTAAGTTTTCACTCAGTTTTCCGGTGCTCAAAAGGTCCTGTGGACATACACAGTAAAAATCAATAGACAGACAATGAGACAGACAGACAGGAGCGTCTGTTCATATGAAAGGTCGGGTTCTGATGACTACCCAGAGCACATCTGCCAACAGGTAATAACATCTGTTATTGAGTGCTCTGACATTAAGTACAAGCCAATATCTGAGCAAAATACCAGATGACGTCAACTACTGCTGTCAGTTATTTCAGGTCCACAGTTGGTGAATATTTTCATCAATGGTGAATAATGCAGCAGTTGGTGAGTGACCATTTCTGAAATTGTTAGTAAGACAGCTTTAAGGCTTTTGTTTTCCTCAAGTCCAGAAACACATTTAGGTTTTAAGGAAATCACTTTTATGTGAATTGCCGTGGAAAATCAGTCCATTGTCTTTAGATCTACATGAAACAAATGGTGTTTTCTGCAGAACTCAAAAAGCCAACAAGTAAAAAACACAACATTAACATAAAAGGGAAAAGGCTGGCTCTCCAATTCCGGGTCGGGAGGGAGGTCCTGCCTCAAGTAGAGGAGTTTATCTCAGGTTTTTGTTCACGAGTGAGGGAAGGAGGGAGCGGGAGATCGACAGGCGGATTGGGGCAGCGTCTGCAGTGATGTGGACCCTGAACTGGTCTGTAGTCGTGAAGAAAGAGCTGAGCTGGGGCTTTCTATTTACTAGTCAATCTACGTCCCATGGTTATGAGCTTTGGGTATTGACCGAACGAACAAGATCGTGGATACAAGTGGACAAAATAATTTTTTGCAACAGGGTGGCTGGTCTCAGCTTTAGAGAGACACAGACCTGAATAACTTGTGGCAAGGTTCAGGGAGCTTCCTTCAACCCAGCTGCCCTTTAGTATCAGTCTTTTTTATTTTATTGTTTCTTTGTTTGTCTAAGATTCCATTTTCCTGCCTTTTTTCTGTAATATCTATTCTATACCTATTCCATTCTTCTCTATTTGCCATAAAGAGGCACACAAATGATTCAAGAGATAATTCTAGTTGTGCAATCGATGCCTTTAATATAACAGCAATATGAAAATGGAAATCGCATAAACTCTATGTGAATTCTGTCAGTGTAGAGTAAATAGACTATCTCCTCTGCACAGCATTTTAACATGTGTACCCAGGGACCACAGGATGCCCATTAATATCCGTTTAGCAAATTAGTCACATCGACTGTTGTGGCCTCCATGTAAAGGAGCCCTGCTGAAGAAATCATGAGAATGAACTAAACTTTACTCCAACTGAATACAATGCAAAAACTGGAGAAGCTTCCATCCACTTATTGAAAGAAAGGAGTCCCAAGACTGTCAGAAAACTCAAATTAGCATTTAAATTAAAATGGGAAATTCATCAGAAGGTGTGGAAGTGTGAGCCCTGTGTTCATGTCTGCAGGAGAATGGCTTCCTCTGCCAAAATGGCAGAAAAAATGTGTTGCCTTCTCTTTTAATCGACTTTCTGTCACTGTGAAGTATTACCCAGTCTGCAAATCCACACATTTGACAGCTGAATTGCATCGTTTCAGCAGTAAGATAAATTTAATTACAACTGTCAAATGCAAACAGAGTCATGCATGTCCCTGCCTTCTTAGGGAAAGTCAGTCCAGATGTCCAATGGGTAATTACTGCTGCCCTCAGAAAACTGCAGCAGGGACAGTGATAAGTGATGAGGGTCTGCTCTAAGCAGCCATCAGGGCTTTGGAGCCAGTGGATAAATGGACTTGTTGGAAAAAAAAGGAAAATAAATAGAAAGATAAAATGGCAACCGGTGTGGAAAAAAATTCTAAATAAATTGAAAAAGTTGGCAAGATTGAAGTGTTGCACTTTTGTTGCTGCAACTTTCTCAATCTGGTTTTTAAAACAAATTACATGCAATTTCCTGAACCTCTCTATAATTCAGGCTTAGATTTTTTATTCATTTTTGTTAGTTGTTATAATGCACATATTTAGTTTGCTTATTTAAAAATCTACCTGTGAGGTATTGATTTGTTATAAAAATCAAGTTTAAGTAACTTCATCCTGTTAATAATGATCAGTTTTAGATTCTGACGTTTTCAGTTGTGTTTGCATTATTATCAGATTGTGTTGCTTATGAAACTGAAATTATTGTTGGAAGTGCTAAAAAGAGAATACAGAGACATCTGTTAACTAGGCAGATCATTCAGTCTAAAACATGGTTTGTTAAAGACATATTTACTAAATGAGTAAGACTCATGCTTTATGATTCTGTGGAAGGTTGTGGGAGTGCATTTCTCTGCAGATTTTCACTTCAGTTTGTGTTTTCTTTGTTTCTGTGTTTGGAATGTTTTCAAGACAGCTTTTGGGTGGAAGGTGAGAAGACATTAGCAGGGCTGCATGTGGGCATGTAGACTCTAAAATAAGTAAAAATGACCAAAGCCTTCATTTTTCCTGTTCAATATGCAAACCACAGCATTCAGAGTTATCAAAGAGGGAATCTGCACATAAAGGTAAAATGTGCACAATCTTCCTTGAATTTGTAATTTACATAAATAAAAGTGTGAATGGTTATTTTTGTTTGTTCTGCAACCAGTAGATTTATTAAATGAATTTCACTAACATGTCTTGCTTTAAAAACTTTATACTGAGTTTATTATAAATGGTAAATGTCCTGTATTTATAGAGCTCTTTCTGGAGTGTTCTGCACTGCCCAAAGCGTTGTACAACACAAACAGTCATTCACCCATTCACACTCACATTCACACACTGGTGATATATTATTATAATTACGGTACTTTGTGCTATCTGTCAGCACTTCCTAAACTGTAATAATACATGTAGAAAAACCACGGTTTAATGTTGCTTTTATCACCAACTTGTTGTTCAGGCAGAAATGAGATGTTTCCTCCAAGTTGAAATGGCCTGGCTTGTGTTTGAAGTTTTATGTAGCATACAGTAATTGTTTAGCTTCTAATGAAACACTTACTGACTTTTACTTTCTGATGTGGATATTTCTCAGTGCAGAACAATTAAAGGCATACTTAGTAGCCAGGTAAACAATGTACCTTTTAACGTTTTTTTTTAAAGCTTCTTAACAACGTTCCAACATAGTATAGCCATAAATATATTGTGGAAATTAAAAAAACCCCGAAATAAATCAATAAAGTGGTTGTCCCACAGTTCTCTAAAAACTTCAGCCAATACTATTGTTCGGACCGAACGATAGGATTGAACAATCCAGCTGTCTGTCTGCCGCATTTCCTCACTGCTTGGATTGACATTAATCCGCCCGGACACATTTTGGGGCAGAACATCCCGGAAGTGAAAGTGAAAGTAGAAGTAGGACAGAGAGCCGCTTAGTGCTTCCATTTTAAGATAAAAATACCAGAGTCCCCCCCCCCCCCCCCCCACAAAAACACCTTTTCAGCTAGCAGAAAACTAAAAACGTTTGGAGGTGAAAAGAGGAAAAGCTGGGAGAACGTTTCTGCGGCTGAAGTTAGACTCTGCTTTGTCACCTTTGCAAACCGTGGTCCCATTGTCCGCGGGAGGCTGGCCTATGGATTTTACCCGACAGGAGGGGTGAGTGCACCGAGACGTGTTTCTGTAAAATAGCTAGCGAAACCTTGTTTGTTTACCTGGCTACTTAGTATGCCTTTAAAAATGCATGAGCATGGGAGAATATGAGAGAGAATCAGTTCCATAAATGTCATTTTACTCATCTCAATAATGCACTTTGACACCTGATGCACATGAAAGTACCAGAGCTGTGCCACATCTCTATCATGCAGCTTGACGTTCAGGTATTAAAAACACAGAACTCCCTGTTGATGTGAAGAAATGTAAAAAGAAAAAGATATGGCTGGGTCAGTCGTTTGCAACACTCAATTAAAGAAAGCAGGATAATTTAAAACTGATTAAAGAAAACATGAAAAGGACAAATGTTTATGATGGTGGTGGTTAGCTAAAAGGCGATCCTTCTGCTAACATTTCTTCTTTATTATTCAAATAATCAATTCTTCGAATAAACAAATGTTACATTTCAAGTAGATTTTTCTGTTCCTTGTGAACTTGATCAAAGAAATGTTACTCTAGATTTATCGTGAAGAGAAGGGATGCTTTTTCTAGTGATGTCATGTGATAAAAAATTGCCTTGTGTGATTAATAATGATCTGTAATTAATTATTCTAATTAATTAAATTTTTAATAGCATCTAAAGAAATTGCTAAAGAAAGCCCTCATCTTGACTTATTGTCATTTAAACTCATTAAATTACTGTGTCAGACCAATAGATTGATATTGAAATGGGTTCTTTGGATGTGAGAGAAAGGATCAGGACACATTTCCAAGTTTAAGGCTGTTTATTAAAGTTTTGGACAAGAAAAGTGTATACTTGCAACCAGTTGCTAGAAACGGAGACCTTCCTCAGTATCCAGAAAAGTCTGACGTGTCTTTCCCACTGTCTGCTTATATCCTGGTGATTACTGTAGTCGTCTTTATCTGTGGAGCCTCTGCTGATCTATGATGAGCCTGAGACCTCGAGAGCGAGATGCAGGCTGGTGCATAAATTATCCTGTGTTTCTGGTTTAGATAGAGTTTACTGTGACATTCTTCTCTGGCCTGGCATTCCAATCTGTGGTTGCTATTGTGAGTAACTTTGTGTGGTCAGTTAAAGGCTCACTATCTGTGGACATCGTGTTCTGGGTCATCTTCAAGATATTACTATATGTACATTGTGTCTGTACCTCTGATGTGTTCAGTGTGTGAGCTCAGCTGCCCTAATTTCTGGTTAATCAAAACAATATATAACAACAAAAGAGCAGACCTTGGACCTGGAGGGAGTGTAAGATTTTAGAAATCGACAACCGGAAGCCAATGCAGCTGCTTTAACAGAGGAGTGACATATGTGAATTTGGATAATTTAGTCAGAAGCCTGGCCGCAGCATTCTGTACAATCTGTAGCCGGTTTATGGAAGTTTTAGAAAGGCAGTTGTAAAGGGCATTAACGTAGTCCAAGCGGGATGCGACAAAGGCATGGACTAAGACCTCCATTTCAGGATGGGAGACAATGGGACCAAGTTTAGCAATATTTCTGAGGTGGTAAAAACAGGATTTAACCAGAGATCTGATGTTATTATCTAGAGTAAAGCCTGAGTCAATGGTTACTCCAAGTTTCTGACGGTAGATTTAACTAATGCACCCAGAGGCCCAAGGATCTCCTTCACCTTTAAATAAAAAAATAATAATAATAATGCATTTTATTTAAAAGCGCCTTTCAAGGAACACAAGGGCACTGTAGAACAATTAAAATGATAAAAATCGAGTTAAAATCTGGTTAAACACAATATTCATAAAATACTAGACAACACAAAACCACAATACAAGATCAAACTAACTCATAGACAGTAGGCAGCTCGATACAGGTGGGTTTTGAGTCTGGATTTGAAAGTGGAGAGGGAGTTGGAGTTCCAGATGACTTGTGGCAGAGAATTCCAGAGGTGGGGAGCAGAGCAACTGAAAGCTCTTCTCCCCATGGAGCTAAGTCGAAAGGATGGTACAGTAAGATGGACAAAGTAATGTTTTCTGGTACAAAGATGATTATTTCAGTTTTACTCTCATTAGGCTGCCAGCCATCCAGCTCTTAATAGAATCCAGGCATTTCAGGGGGTTGTGCACTTTGGAGAGCTTGTTCGGAGGAAAAGATATGCATAACTGGATATTGTCAGCGTAGCGCTGATACGATATGTCCATGATATGAGGAAAATCTAATATCCCAATATTTTTTGGCTATATCCCGATACGATATATATATCACTATATTAGGGCTGCACGATATGAGAAAAATCTAATATCCCGATATTTTTTGGCGATATCGTGATGCGATATATATATATGTATATATACATGGCGATATTTTAAATAAGCTCCGAAAACAAATGTTATTTTGAGCTATGTGCATTAAAAGGCACTGGTGTACTTGTTTGAATCATCCATTCACATATTTAACTATCAGTTACAGAGAAGGTTTCATCATGACAACACTGTTAAACAAGTCTCTGCTCTGGTTTTTAGTTGACTTTCCTCCCAAATTAACCCCCCCCCCCCCCCCCCCCCCCCCCCTCAGTTTTTACTCAAATTTCCCCCCTTTCCCCTGAACTCAGTTTTAATATTTCTAAACTCCACATTTTTGTTCTAACCACAGTTATGAACCTAGAAAGTGAATAATTATAAAGTTAATGACAAATAATTCAACAAATCAAAGCCACAGGGTTCTAAATGTAGTGACTGTTATTTAACTTAAATAAAACAAAGTTCTGTGGTTCAGCTGATCATTGTGTGTTTTTAAGATATTAAAAATATTTATTATATATTTTTAAAGAACATAATATTATGTGCAAACCAAATAATCTATTGTATCTCACTTTTAAAAAGTATTTTGTAAAATAAATTTCTTTAGAATTAAACTCAGCATAAAAATGTCTCATGAAGAAACATAAAAGCTGCCTAAAGATAAAAACTTGTGACACCTGCCTGTTAAACAGACCTCTGTTCATTTTGACTTCTCCATCCATCACAGAACAGGGACACACGGTGCGTTAACTATCAGCTCATTACAGGGATTCTAACGCTGCAGCCCATCGTCTGCTGACTAAACTTAGAGAAAAGTTGTTCTCCAGATTCATAAAGGTCTTTTAGGTTTTGTTCTGTCCTGAGCTTTACACTAAACTTAAGAGAAAATTTGCGTTTCAGTGTGAATTTTCTCAGAAGCGGTCTGGTTTTTTCTTCTTCGGTTTTCTCTGAGGGGAGCTCAGCTGAGCCGCTGCGTCACCAGATGACATGAGGTGTGGTGACTGCAGCGGCCACAATAACTCAGAAAATAGTTTATTCCCTTTTACTGAACTCAGTTTTGTTTGGTAAGTCCCGTGATTCCGTCTAATTTCTGTCTTTTTCTTCATCGAGGAGACCCGCGCGCTCGTCGCTGCAGCAGGTAGACAGTTTTCAGGTTGGGAGGGGCGAGTAGTGATGCATTCACAGCGTATGGGAGAAGTGAAACTTACAGTGAATGACGGCTTCAATTTGCCGTCACAGTTTATACTCGAGTGTTGACGATATAGCCATTTTATACATCCCACGTGGAAAATTCCACGATACATCGAATATACTCGTTATATCCCCCAGCCCTACACGATATTTTAAATAACCTCCCAAAACAAATGTTATTTTGAGCTATAGTGCGTTAAAAGGCACAGGTGTACTCGTTTGAATCATCCATTTACATATTTAACCATCAGTTGCAGAGAAGGTTTCATCATGACAATACTGTTAAACAAGTCTCTGCTCTGGTTCTTACTTGACTTTCCTCCCAAATTAATATTTTCCATGTTTTACTCAAATTCCTTTTTCCCCTTTCCCCCCAAAATCAGTTATAATTTCTCTAAACTCCACATTTTTGTTCTAACCACAGTTATGAAGCTAAAAATTGAAAAATTATAAAGTTAATGACAAATAATTCAACAAATCAAAACCACAGGGTTCTAAATCTAGTGACTGTTATTTAACTTAAATAAAACAAAGTTCTGTGGTTCAGATGATCATTGGTTGTTTTTAAGGTATTAAAAGTATTTATTATATATATTTTAAAGAACAAAATATGTGCAAACCAAATAATCTCACTTTTTAAAAAAGTATTTTGTAAAATAAATTTCTTTAGAATTACACTCAGCACCAAATGCACCAAATTTTCTACATTTAGAACAATTCACTATTTCTAAGGAATCTAGCCAAGCAAATTTTGCTTACCCCATTGGCAGAATTTTTCTTCTTCTCAAATGTAGAAATTTTGACCATATTTAAGAAGATTTGGCCTATTTCAAGTAGGGCTGTAAGAAAATATTTTCTTTTTAGACAAAAATAAGTCAAAATGTCTAAAAACAAGGCTCTTTTACTTTCTTAGAAATTAGTTTTTGCAGTGTAGATTTGTGAGAGAACCGTAAGTCACACAAAAATCAGAGTTACACTTTCTGAAAGCTAACAAAAATCCCTAATCAGAGAGGTATAATTCTTACATGTGCTGTGAAAACTGTGGGAGCAGGACAACTTTGTTCAGAGGTGGATCGTGAATCTCATCTCAAACACCTCTCCCACTCTAGCGATGTCATCACCTCCCCTATAACTGGCAGCACATTTTGGATTAGGAGAAACTTTTTCTTTCAAACTGTCACTACTGTCACTCAGTTTGAAGAACATCAACAAACTAGAAAAGTTCTTGAAGAAACTTTGAGAGGGCGTGCTACCGGCAGCATCAGTGAAATCAAAATGGTTCCTCAATATGACAGAGTCCAATGTCTTGTGACTTGTCTAAACTTTGAATGAGGTTTCTAGGTGAAAGTGTCGTGAAACAGCAAGCTCTCAAACATCAGACAGTTGAGGCAGCTTTTTGCAGTCTAATGAGCTTTTTGGCATTATTTCATGTGAAAGTGCTTGGCATTTTACAAAGAAGGTTAAAAAACATTGAAATGATTCTTTAATATGTTAGAGTCCACTTTTCTGTGACTTGTTTAAACTTTGAATGAGGTTTCTAGGAGCAATAGTCTCCAAGCAGGACTCTGTCAAACATCAGAAAATGGAGCCAACTTCATTCATTTCATTGTGCTTCTGTGAGCCTGGTTTTTTGCCATTTACATCACCATGGTAACTCAAAATGCTTAGAAAAGAAATAGCACACCTCGTGTGACCGAGCCGGTTGTTTTGATGTATAATTTGTGTGGGTGTACTTCTCTGTGCGGGCTGCATTAAAGTTGATAGGTGGATAAGGTGGATAGCAAACATGGGTGAATTTCAGCTACTATTTCTCAGAGGCAGTTGGCAACACTGCTCACACCTGCTCTTAATGAGACCAAATGCCTTATTAAACAGAAAATTTTTCTGCTCAAAAAACATGTTCCTATTCGAAAACCATAAGACCGATTTGAAAAATTTAACAACCATTAGAAGCAAGAGGCTTTCGTGGTCACTAACCCCAAATTTCATGCATGTCCTATGTTTTATGGCAGAATAATCACGATTTTTTTTCCACAAGACATGAAATTTTTGAAAGACAGAAATCCTGCTTAAAGCAGCACTCTGGATTATTTCAGCAAGAGAGCAGTTTTTGAATCTAACATCCAAAGGCTCCTCCTCAAAACATCTCGACACGCGCGTCCGGTCGCCTGTGTGCGCGTGCACACGGCGCATATACGTTGCGGGCATGAACTGTACAGCTCAATGTGTAGGGTTTAATCACTCACAGTTCACAATCTTATTCCAACACTACCAGGGTCTGAAGAGCCCTCTCTGTCCCTGCTGCTTCTGATATTAGCTCTGTTAGCAGAGAGCTGCTGCTGGACTCTGAAGCTGAACTTGACTCGGCCCTGGATGAACTTTCTGACCAAAATAAACGCGTAATCCTGTCAAGCCTTGCCATTCTGTGAGGTGAAAGGTTTAAAAATAAAAATAAATCCATCTTTAGCTGGGAAATGGGTAGGTTTTTAGTAGAAATGAGCTGTGAGTCCTCAGTGAACGAGCTGTGGCAAACAGAGAAACACACGGAGCGTCCTGTACGAGAGCGCCCCCTACTGGTACAGGTTTGGTAAATGCGCGTGCATGTTGAGAGATGCAGACATTTGAATTTCATTGGCTGAAAAATGTCGGCGGCAAGAAATAATGCAAAGGGGTCTCTAGGAGGAAGGAGGGTCTTCATCAAAATGACAGATGTTGTGGAACTCAACCCATAGATCATAGTTTAGACCTGAAATATCATTTAAAACATTTAGAAAACTTTGATACATAGAAAAATAATCCAGAGAGCCGCTTTAAATATAATGGAAAAGAGACTTGTTTCTTGCCTCCTCTCAACCTTCCCTGGCAACTTGTGAGCCAACCGTAGGTCACAGAGACATGAGAGTCACATCATCTGAAAGCAGACAAAAATCCCCAAGCACGGAGGTCAAATTTATGACTGTAGTCCAAATGGTGTAGGAAATATTTGATGTTCTTCTTGATTTCAGCCCTGTCAGCCTCTAAGGTCACATGACCCAGAGTGAGTGGTGTCTGAGAAAAGTCTTTCACTTACAAACAACGTCGTGTGTCTCCCAAACCGTATGGAGTACAGCCATGATTTTTTTATCTCATTTGGCAGCTTTTTTTGTCTGCTTCAATTATTATGGAGTTAATTTCTCTAGGACCTACGGTTTTTTCAGAAATTGCCCTTAAGTTCCAGAACCCCCCCTAAAATCCTGTCATTTTACATGTAAATGGAGATGATTTCTTTTGTCAGACTCTGATTTCTTCATCAAACTTCTCTCACGATTTTAGGAAAACGGTAAAAGCTATCAACACAATTCTTCCAAACGTTAGAGTCCAATGTCTTGTGACCCGTTTAAACTTTGAATGGAGTGTCTAGGTGATTGTGTGTCTACACAGTAGTCTTGGGAAGAGGGGTGGATTTTGGCTTTTTTTCACAGATTCCAATGGGATTTTGAATGGTTTTTTTTGGCGTGGTTTTTTGCGAATTACATCGCCATGGTAACTCCAAATTCTTGTAAAAGTAATAACACATATCTCCTGACTGAGCCGGTCGTTTTGATGTATCATGTGTCTGGCTGCAACCCTCTGTGTGGGCTGCATTAATGTTGACGGAAGAATAAAACTACTAAGAAAGACATCACTTTAGAGGTGAAGAGTAACTAGACGCCAGTTGCTTTTCTTACAGAAAAGCAAAGTTGGAGGGCCCTTAGTGCAATCGGCCTGTGTGAGCAGTAGCATAGCAGTAGTGATGTTGCACTTTAGTGTCAAAAATCAGGATAAAATCAGTTAAAGCAGAGTGAAATTTCTACAAGTAGTAACATTTAATCAGTATAAACCTTTCTTATATTTGCAAGTTCAGTAGCACAATTTCAATCAGTACAGGCAATCAGTACAGGCTTATGTATATAAACCTTGTAAAAGTTGGATGGCCCATGTGAGCAGTCGGCATAGTGGTAATGTCAATGCACTTTAGTGTCAGAGGTGTGGGATCAAATCCCAGTCAGAGCAGAGTAAATTTCAACCTGTAGCCACATTTAATCAGTATAAATCTTTATTATATTTGCAAGTTCAGTAGAATTACTAATAACTCATTTTTGTTAATTGGACAAATTGGATCATCAGTAAAAGTAAAAGCAGGATTGAGCAGATTATGAAGCATATTTTTAGCATTAAAATGGCTGGAAAAGCATCAGTTTTAAAAGAGTTCTACTAAAAGCATGAAAAGACAAAAAGATTAGTTTTTAAAAGTTTCACATCTGAAAAGTTTTAAAAGTTAGAATTGTAGACAGTTGATTATGAGGCAGATCATAGAACAACTTCTTAATTCTGTAGATTGGAAACAGGTGTGCAGACTGCAGCAGTATAGCCACTCCCAGTATGGTTTCCATGGTGACACAGCAACAAATAAGAAGCTCAGTTTAAACAAACTTTAATAACTTAAAAACTACAAAGTTTATTTCCACCAAGAGTCATAGCACGATTCTCATGATTAAGCTGTTTGATTTGATACTAAAACTGTATCTGTAGGACAAAAGATGTAGGAGTAGAAGCAAGCACAAAGTACAGACAATAGCAGAATAGAGAGAAACAGCAGGAAGCAATTGTCTTAATGCAGAATGACAGCGATGTGAGAAAACCCTGGAAAACCTTTGAGTTTCCACCGAAGCAATTGGCATAGAGGTAGCGTCTGAGACAGCCCATGTCGAGTGTGGAGTAGATTACTGTGTGCCGGGTTCAATTCCCAGAAAAACCATGAAAACTGACAAACAAAACTCTGAAAACTCTCAAAACTCACAATGGGTCCGTACCGGAATGCCCATTGACATACAGGCTGAAAAACCAAAAGCAAAACTCAAATCCAAAATCACAAGTACACAAATCACAACCAGTAGTACAAGGATAAATAGTTGAAGTAATGCTAGGATTAGTAGTACTAGTATCAATTGCTGTGGAAATTAGTACTAACCTTTTAAGGGTAGCAATGACTTGAACATTTATTAGTTTCATTGAGAAATTAGTGTTTCAATAAATTCATTTCCGACCAAAGTATAAGTGCTAGGATTATTAAAAGTCATAGCACAAGTGAGAAAAATCAGCTGAATTTTTTGACACTATTATCGTCTCAATAGCATCAAGTATACAGGAGAAGAAGCGTGCCAAAGTTTTTATGCTTAAAAGTTTAATAATTATTAGTGCAAATAGTATAAGTGTTAGTGTTGGTAAAAGTCTTAGCACGTGATTCCTGAATTAGTAGAATTTTTTGGTACCAAGATTGTTTTAGTAGCAGTTACGATGCAGGAGGAGAAGCGACCCGAAGTTTTAGTGGAATTAAGAAGTAGAAAGGAGAATAAAGAGAAACAGGAAAACAATATAGAAAAGCTTAAAAAAAAGTATATTTGGATGCACGCCCAGTAGGGTTTCCGTAGCAATAGCTGTCACGAGCAGTCGGCATAACAGTAACATCACTGCGCTTTAGTGTTACAAGTCATAGGATCAAATCCCGGTTAAAGCATAGTCAAATCATAGGATCAAATCCCAGTTAAACCATAGTGAAATTTCTAAAGGTAGTAACATTTAAGCAGTATAAACCATTATTATATTTGCAAGTTGATAAATTAGTGTTTCAATTAATTCATTTGTGGCCAAAGTATAAGTGCTAGGATTATTAAAAGTCATAGCACAAGTCAGAAAAATCAGCTGATTTTTTTGACACTATTACCGTCTCAATAGCATCAAGTATACAGGAGAAGAAGCGTGCCAAAGTTTTTATGCCTTAAATTGTATTAATTATTAGCGCAAATAGTATAAGTGGTACAATTACTAAAAGTCATAGCACAATTGTCACGAATTAGCAGAATTTTTTGGTACCAAGATTGTTTTAGTAGCAGTTACGATGCAGGAGGAGAAGCGTTCCAAAGTTTTTATACTTTTTAATCATTTGCATTAGAGTCTATGAGGAATTTAATGTTTTTATTAATCATTTGCGCTAAAAGTATAAGCGTCAGCGTCACCAAAAGTCATAGCACTTAGGCCTAGGAGGCCCTCCAACTAATAAGGGTGCATTGCTTCGCATAGCACACCCTAATTATACATTAAAATGTAGGTATACTTGTCTACTATCACAATATCTGGTTGTTTGGGCCATAGGTAGTATGATTTGCTCATAAATCACCTCAACTCCTAAAGAAATCTGCTCATTTTCTGTCAATTTCCTAGATTAAATGCCTCATGAGCTGTTGAGAAGTTTCTCAAAGAAACATGATTTTTCTATCTCATATCTCCCTCAAATATTAACTTAGGTGCACATAAATTGAAACTTAACATCTCCAAAGCCTGCTGTCACTCAGATTTTAAATTTTTTAAATTGGTCAAACAGTTTCCCAAATAGAGTGATTTGTTTGAGCCCTACATCTTGCCTTTTCCTCCTGTATTTTAACAGTGACAGTCATCTTCATCATCTTCATCAGCTTGTTAGCCTATATAAACATTGAACAGATCAAAGGGACAGAGAGGGACTGCTTTTAACCTGGAAATGACAGAAGCAGGATCAGAGTAGGGACCAGAGCCACAACAAGACCCAGGCCCAGAATCAGGACCAGAACCAGGACCAGGGGTCTAGAACCAAGCTTGGAACTCATATTGAAGGCACATTTTCACTGCATGTGACTTGAGAATGACTCAGTAAAACTGCTGCTTTCTGATTGACCATGCTTGTCTCTGGGCAGAGCACTAGTGTGTTGATTGGTTAATGCTGTTACCAATGTTTCTATAGAAGGGTTCTGATAACATTTGATTTAAAGAATAGAACTGGACCACTATCAGAGCCAGAAACTGCAGCTGGACCAGAACCAGGAAAAGAACCAGAACCTGGATCAAGACCAGGGCCGGGACCTGGACTAGGACCAGATTCATGGTCCTGGACTAGAACCAGATCCAAACACAGAGCCAAGTCCATACCCAGAACCATATAGGAATTTAGTTTTGCACTGGTCCTGTTCTGGTTCTCGACCAAGACTAGAATCTGAACTAGAACCAGGACCAGACTTAGGACCACAACCAGACCAGGGACCAGAACTTGGACCAGTACCATCCCTGGGACCAGAAACAGAATGGTGGTCCTAGAATAGAACTAAAACCAGAGCCAGGTCTAGATTCAGGAACATGACTAAGACGAGAACTCTGTCCTGGTCCTGGTCTCCAGCCTGGACCTGGACCTGAGCCTGACACCAACTAGCATGCTATTAGGTACCATTCACTTACAGTGTTTTACGCTAAGCTAATGCTAAAGGAGTATCGCCGGAGGCGAATATCCGCCTGCCGGATCAGGAAAACGGCTGGGCTGTTTACAAATTGTTTTTACCCACTTATCTAACTCTGAGGAATATGGCAAGAGACAAAATATAACTTACCGGTGGAGTATCCCTTTAACAACCATTCTGCAATTCTTTAATGTCTTTCCTATACTTTACTGTTTAGCTAATCTTCTACTATTTAGCAATTCTTTTTTTAAAGGTGTGGTTTTCTGGGTTATTTTATAGTTTTGCTTTGTTCTCTAGTGTAATTCAATGCTATCTATGCAATTTTTATAAAGAAAGAAGCTTTGATGCTTATAACATAAGCTTTAGAAGTTTCCCATCTGACACCTGAATTTGAAACAGCAGGATTCTCATTAGTATTCATGATATGCACAGCACTCGCTTCTGATTGGATGACCGAAACGTCAATACTCCACCCCCGAAATGTCCGGAGATACTTTGGAAAGTGAAAGAGTGAAAAAGTTAAAACCCAGGTAACAAACAGTAGCTTCTAGTTTTTACTAAAGATTAGCTTTGAGGGAGCCTGCTTCCTGCTAAAACTCATTTCCTCAGCATTTCCTCCTCTTGTTGTCTGTGCTGTCTGTCAGCCGTGCTCCCCTTCGACAAGGGGGGGTGGGGGGGTGGCGGTCCGCGCAGACCGACAGCACGGCTTAAACACACACACACACACACACACACAGAGAGAGAGAGAGAGAGAGAGAGGGAGGGGAAAAAAACACGAGAGGGAACACTGTCTGCGTGCGTTCCGCCATGTTGAATTTTCAACAAAAACAAAAGCTAGCAGCTGGGCGGACCGAAAGGCGTCACCATCTCAGCCAATACACGTTGTGACGTCAAAAATTCTAGAAATGCTCTCCGCATTTTTAAGTCTCTGTTCTTCCTTATTCTGTTTTTTCTAAATAACCAGGGAACGGAGAGTTTTCATGTTTGGCCTACATGACCTATTGGGACCTATTGGAAACTACGAAGACCTGAAAAAAATGGATTCTGACAAAACCACCCCTTTAAGGTTTTGCTAAAATTTTGACTTCTTCAGCAAAAGTTAATCTTCATTAAATCAGGTTTCAGCCAGATTTAACAGTTTCATCGCTTTCTGGGCTTCATTGACTTTACTGGCATTTCTCAGTTTAACTTTAGGTGGAACTTTAGTTTCAGTTTTTAACCATTTTTCAGAGGTTGAAGTAGTTTTTTTGCCAACTTAAACTTTTGATTCAGCTGTTTCTCAGTATGTCTTCCACTACACTGCAAAAACTGATTTCTAAGAAAGTAAAATAGCCTTGTTTTTAGCCATTTTGTATTATTTTTGTCTAAAAAGAAAATATATTCTCACAGCCCTACTTGAAATAGGCCAAGTCTTCTTAAATATGGTCAAATTTCCTAGATTTGAGAAAAAAAATCTGCCAATGGGGTAAGCAAAATTTGCTTGGCTAGATTCCTTAAAGTGCCCATGACATCGGTTTTCCATGTTTTCTGACTTATCTATCATGTTGCAACGTTGAGTTCTCACCTTAAACCTGCCAGAAAGAGCAAAAAACAACGGCCATCTGTCTTCTAGTACAGCTAGTGAGAAGCTCTTCAAAATTTCTGACCCAGGTTTCAAACAGTTTTTTTTCACTCCAGCCCGCTATGAGGTCATAGTGATCCGGACTTGCTTATATGGTAAATTCTCCGCCCACATGCACGTTCACGACAACTGGAGCGAGGCAGTGCTGCCACCATTGCCCATAGACCGTGTAGTGTTTAAGTTTCACTTTCGTTTCTCTTTCACGCGATGGCACTGCCCCCTGCTGCAGCAGAAGTGTCAGGCTGCCAAATAAGGAGAAACCCAGCAGAACCGGAATTCCGGCGGCGCATTCTTCTGATCTCTGAGTTGCTCGTTAGGAAATAATTACAGCGTATTTTGAGTTATAATGGTGCAACGCTAATCTAAAGGCATCAAAGATTACACCTGTTTAATATAAATTGATTTAAATATCGAGTCATGGGCACTTTAAAACTAGCAAAATTTTCTGCATTTAGAACAATTCGCTATTCGCACATCCAAAATTCTGTGGATTTTGTCAGAAAAGTTCAAAATCTCAAACTGGCACCAGGTGAAACCATCGTCTCCTTCGACGTCACTTCCATATTCACATGTATTCATTCCTACAGCTGAAGCAGTGGAAGCTGTTAGGAAATGGTTGAAACAAGATGACTCACTAACTGACAGAGCAAACCTGACTCCAGACCAGATCTGTGCCCTCCTGGACCTTTGCCTCTCCACCACCTACTTCAAACACAATGACAAGTTCTACAGGCAGAAACATGGATGTGCCATGGGCTCTCCAGTGTCAGCCATTGTCGCTAACATCTACATGGAGGAAATGGAAAACAAAGCACTGAACTCCTACAATGGAACAGCGCCGAGCCACTGGTTCAGATATGTGGACGACACATGGGTCAAAATTCTGACTCATGAAGTAGAAGGCTTCACCAAACACATCAACGCTGTGGATAAAAACATCAGGTTCACCAGGGAGGATGCACACAACAACAAACTGCCCTTCTTGGACTGCACTGTACAAATTCAACAGGATGGAAGTCTCAGCACTGAGGTTTACAGGAAGCCTACTCACATAGACCAGTACCTGCATTTTGACTCACATCACCCACTGGAGCACACACTATCAGTTATCAGGACTTTACACCACCGAGCTGATAACATTCCCACCAGAACTGAAGAGAAACAAAAGGAACAGAAACACGTCAAAGAAGCTCTCTAGACCTGCAGTTACCCAAACTGGGCCTTCACTAAATCAAGAAAGAAATCTGTAAAAGACTCCACAGCAGCTAATAAAAAAGACAAGGACAACAAGCACAAAAGCACCATCATCCCATACATAGCAGGAGTCTCAGAGAAACTGAGAAGAATTTTCTCCAAACACAGCATCCCAGTAAACTTCAAACCCAACAACACCCTCAGACAGAAACTGGTTCATCCTGAGGACAAGACTCCCAAACAGAAGATCAGTGGTTTTGTTTATGCAGTCCAGTGCAGTGAGGACTGTTCAGACCTTTACATTGGAGAAACAAAACAACAACTACACAAGTGCATGTCTCAACACAGGAGAGCCACATCATCAGGCCAAGACTCAGCAGTCCACCTCCACCTCAAAGACAAGGGACACACTTTTGAAAACGACAACGTCCACATTTTGGACAGAGAAGACCGATGGTTTGAGAGAGGAGTTAAAGAAGCCATCTATGTCAAACGTGAAAAACCAACTTTAAACAGAGGAGGTGGACTCAGATTTAATCTTTCCAGCACCTACCAGTCTGCTCTGAACTTAATTCCCAGACAATTCACTCCTCTAATCAAAACAACTCACCAGGACTCCAGTTGAATACAGTGGAGCAAACACCTCCTCAAGGGGGTAGAAGGAGGTGTGTCACATACAGAGGAAGATAAGCACAGTTTATAAGTCTCTCTCTCCTTTACTTCAGACAGAATTGACAAAGCTACTCGGATGAGCAGTGAAACGTCTTCAAAGAACCAAACAAGTCCAGTTGCCTTTATTTAAAACCCTTTTTTGGATTATCATGACCTGGATGACTGAGAACCTTCACCAGCATATTACTTTAATTAATAAATTGTTAATAAATCGTAAATAGCTCATCTGACACCCCTAGTTTTTTCATACCTGTCCCTGCTGATTTGATTTGAATAAAAGATCAAGACTTACTGAAGGTTACATAAAATAAACGTCTCCGATCTGGGCACGATTTGGAAATTTCTCTCATTTAACATCTCAGCTTCTATTGATGCTAGCTAGAAATACAGAAAATATTAGTAAAACCAAAAAAAAACCCAAATCTTATAGCCTAAGTACCATGACCCAATAGAGGCGTGTCATGCTGTATTTTCACTGAGATTCATCCATCCATTTCCTGTCTTGTATCCATGTCAGGTCACAAAGGAAATGGGTTATGGAGGAAAATTTAGAGATCCCTCTCCTCAGTGACACTCTCCAGCTGGGGACCCTAAGGTGTTAACAGATCAGGGAGGATTTTCAGTTTACCCAGTGACTTCTTTGTCTGCCCTGGAATCTCATCCAGGTGCTCAGAAAATTCCCTGAAAGGGAGTCAACCTAAAAGTTTGCCAAACCTACCTCATAAGACTCCTTTAGATGAGGATGAGCAGCAGCCCAACCTAAAAAGGAAGCTCATTTGGACTCCTTATATTCAGAATCTAATTCTTACAGTAATAATCTAAATCTTGAGACCTTAGGTAGGAGATGGAATATAAATCAGCTTGTAAAATCAGAGCATTGCCTTTCAATTTAGCCCCTCCTTTAACAGACTCGAGTTTTAGCAAGAAGTTATTTGATCCTGTTACTTAAAGCGGCTCTCTGGAGCATTTTTCTATGTATCAAAGTTTTCTAAATGTTTTAAATGATATTTCAGGTCTAAACTATGATCTATGGGTTGAGTTCCACAACATCTGTCATTCTGATGAAGACCCTCCTTCCTCCTAGAGACCCCTTTGCATTATTTCTTGCCGCTGACATTTTTCAGCCAATGAAATTCAAATTTCTGCATTCTCTCAACATGCACGCACATCGACCAAACCTGTACCAGTAGGGGGCGCTGTCGCACAGGACGCTCCGTGTGTTTCTCTGTTTTCCGTCTCAGCCTCACGGCTCATTTCTACTAAAAACCTAACCATTCCCCAGCTAAAGATGGATTTATTTTTATTTTTAAACCTTTCACCTCACAGAATGGCAAGGCTTGACAGGGTGACACATTTATTTTGGTCAGAAAGTTCATCCAGGGCCGAGTCAAGTTCAGCTTCAGAGTCCAGCAGCAGCTCTCTGCTAACAGAGCTAATATCAGAAGCAGCAGGGACAGAGAGGGCTCATCAGACCCTCGTAGTGTTGGAACAAGATAAGAACAAAGCACTAACCACTCCACCTATTTGCCAAGATTTTTGCGATGGGTGGGGGGCCAGCTTCACAGATATCCGCAACGTATATGCGCCGTGTGCACGCGCGCACACGCGACCGGACGCGCGTGTCGAGATGTTTTGAGGAGGAGCCTTTGGACGTTAGATTCAAAAACTGCTCTCTTGATGAAATCCTCCAGAATGCGGCTTTAAGCTGTGTTTGGCTAGTAATGACAAGTAATATAGTGATCATCGTACCTCCTTTGCTTCATCAGAAACTTGTTTGGACTTAAAGCTGATATGTGAAGCATTTTCTATGTATCAACATTTGCTAAATGTTTTAAATGATAGTTCAGGTCTAAACTATGATATATCGGTAGAGTACTTTGAGAACTTTGCACATGCACACAAATGCACAGAGGTTATATGATGGATACTTTCTGTTGACAGTAGCTTACTTTTTCTTCTACCACAGTCTAATCTTGGAGCAAACTTTTTTGTTCTTAGTGAGCAGATATTCTTGTTTTGCATGGTGTTGAAATAGAGTTTAAACTGTGGTGAAACAGCAGGTGAAGTAAAAGTCTGCTGACAGAACTACTTTTTGTCCAAATGGAAAAGAAAACAGATCTTATGTAACAACTACATTATTCTAAAATATGGGAATATTTGAAATACTGTTTGTTTTGATACTAGTTCAGTCTTTGAGATGAACACATTGGATTTGGTTGATGACAAAACACTCTGGGTCAGAATATATATTTTTGGAACTTAAAGATAAATAATTGAAGAATTGGCCTCCTAAAAATGATGTGTAACTCAGTCCAGGGCTAAAACAAAACAAAGCAAAACAAACTACTGTTCCAACTAGGTGAAAAACAGCAGACAACTATTCTACTATTCCAGCTACCGTATTTGCCCGAATATACGACATGTTTTTTTCATTGAAAATAATTAGAAAAAGGGGGTTCGTCTTATAACCGTGCCCAACCCCACCAGCAGGGGCACATGCTTTTTGGTCAAGCGGTAGAATCAGGAAGCAGCTCTCAGACCGCGAGCGGTCCCAGCAGTCCGGTCCACCTCAAAGTTACAGGTCCACTGAGGATTAAAACACCTGATGTTGAAGTCCACTTGCAGGCAGGTCTACTTCAGGCATTTTCAGACCAGTGTGGGTTCAGCTCGGTTTGGTACTCGTACGAAGCAGACACCTCTCGGACCTGCTACCAACTGGACCGTCACCCAGTGGTGCTTTCAGCGTGAGTGAACTCGGCGGACACAGAACCCGTTCCTAACTGCGCGTCTCACGAATCTTTACGGTAATTTCTGACACACACATACACAGACACAGTCTGAGTGAGAGAGAAAGAGAGAGGGAGGATAGAGTTGAGCCCACTCAGCCCAAAGGCAGAGAGAGAAAGAGTTTAAACTGAGCTTTTTTTCCCCTCTGTATTTTCCAATTGACTGAAATATGTTGTCATGGAGAACTTTAATTAATAATTAATAAGCAAATATTAAAGCAGTCTGTAATTAAGGTATTATTCAGATAATTTTCTCAAAATTTAACTAAAAATTGTTTCTATAAAATTAATTTAGACTTTTCTGAAGATAAGTCTTGAATAAAGGGGTCGTCTAATAAGTGGGGTCATCCTATATTCGGGCAAATACGATATTTTGAAACTAGACAAGTAGAGGATAAATCTATTATAAAGTGAGCCCATCTCAGCCTTGCACAGTGTTTATTCACGAGGTTCATCGTGCCTTCTTTTTAAATCTGGCCTGCGAATGCCAGAGGAAGTGGCAGAGGAGAGGGCACTCTGGGACTCCTGGTTGGAGGAGGAGTCCAGGGATAACTGGCTTGTGGTAGCCAAGCGTTTATATCGCTTATATATATATAATATCGCGTTTATATCGCTTCGATGTCTGCTCTTCCTATCATTGTGAAGCAGAATTCACCAAGCTTGTTGGATTGTTCACCCACTAATAGGGAATGTAAGCTGGGGTTGGACCGTCGTGAGATAGGTTAGTTTTACCCTACTGATGATGTGTTGTTGCAATCCTGGTCGGACCTGGATAGGCAGAAGAAAATGAGACGCAAACATTGATGGGACTTTCTGAAATTACATCTCAGTGCATCAGTGGCAGCCTCCTGAGATTTGAACCATATCTCTCTGCTACACTTTGGACTTTTTTTTTTTTTACATTATTTTACCAGAAAAAAAGTTTGAGTTATTATGTGTAAAAACTCTGCCTCCACAGTTCTATTACAGGAGGTCATAGCTGCCCATCAATGACTTTACATAATGACTCATTACAATTACTTCTTCTGTTTTTGTAAATATTTGAGTTTTTTTTTCTTGGTTTTACTGCACATGCTGCAACAAAAGAACTTTCCAATCGGAAACATAAATTATTTTTAAAGTTAATAAATTTCATTTACCAGCAGGAAACCTGACTAATTTACTCTCAGTCCTTTGTTATCCAAATACACAGATGCCATTTTCTCCTGCAAGAAGGGCATAGTGCTGTTAGAAGAGGGAAGATCACATCCACCCGGAACAACCTGCCATGACTCCAGTCAGACTCAAACTGAGGGGCAGCTGGGGGCTGAACACTTAATGTTTTATGTGGTTCTGTCTGCAGGCAGGAATTGTCTGTCAGCTAGTTTTTTTTTTAATGACTACAGGGGAAACCCAAGGGCACAGTAAAATACTTTTTTCTCCTGACAAGTAAACACGATCATCTGCAGGTTCTCAGATAATCTTTGTCTACATTTATTTACAGGCAGTTTGTTGCTCTGGTTTAAGCAAAATGTTGAATTTCCATGATGCACTTTTAACACCCTACAGCCGATCTTTGTTTATTCTGTTATGATTCATGAATTTTTCTGTCTACTCACGATGTCCCGCCAAATCCTTTATTGCAACTTGTTGACATAAATTCCGTTGGTATCAAAACCTTTATATTCAATGCAAGTTTTATCTTTCAGATGTGTCCAGCAGGTCATAACATTAGAGTCCCAGAACTTTGCTGGGATTCTTTTTTTTTATCACTGAACCAACATCCCTGAGTCTAAGTGTTTATGACTCTTTCTTGCTCCACTTTGTCCATTGTCACAATTACCCATCACTGTCTTTCATTTGGCTTTTTTCAGGATTTCAAACATCATCATTTTCCTTGAACTGTTCCTTCCTTCTTTCAGTGTGACTGGATGAGAGCTGACAGACCCCAGTAAAGCCTCTCAGCAGCCTTGCACATTAGCTCTGTCATGCGTTCAGCTCGCCTCACCTCCCCTGCTGTGTCTTTTATAGAACAGAGTCGACATGGCTGTTGAAACCTGAAGACAGTGCCAAGGAGAGTTCAGACTGATGGAAATGCAGTCTTGTGATGATAAAACAGTATTTTTTGGATTATTAGATGCTTGGTTACACTAGTACCATGACCTGTATCGTAGATGTTCTGGAGCATGGTGTGTGGATTTGCTTCAGTATGTTATTGTATCACCATGTGGCTTCATGGGTTTCTACACGAATTCCAGAATATTCATGTTCTTTCATTTTCGATCTCAATATTTGACAATACTCCAGAAAGTCAAAAGGTGAAAAAACATGGTCATGACATGTAACTTAACAATATCAATACAAAGAAATAATGTCCACATGCAAAACAACAGCAGGTATGATGCAGATTAGCTCAAAATTTTGGTCACCAATTGTGGATTCATGCAACACCACCACAAATTTACACAGCAGTTTTCCAGTTTAGGTTAAAGCCATACTCAGTAGTCAGGTATACAAGCTAGGTCTCGCTAGCTAGTTTACAGAAACACGACTCAGAGCACTCACCCCTCCCGTCGGGTATAATCGGTACGCCAGCCTTCCCGCGGACATGGGACCCCGTTTTGCGATGATAACAATGCAGAGTCTAACTTCAGCCATAGAAATGTTCCCCCAGCTTTTCCTCTTTTCACCTCCAAACGTTTTTAGTTTTCTGCTAGCTGAAAAGGTGTTTTTTTGGGGGGACTCTGGTATTTTTATCTTAAAATGAAAGCACAGACCACCAACTAATTATGACCTCCTTTCACTTCTGGGATGTTCAGATGGAAAATGTGTCTGGGCGGATTATTGGTGAACCCAAGCAGTGCAGAAATGCGGCAGACAGACAGCTGGATTGTCCAATCCTATCGTTTGGACCGAACGATAGGATTGGCTGAAGTTTTTAGAGAACTGCAGGACAACCACTTTATTGATTTCTTTCGTTTTTTTAATCTCCATAATACATTTAAGCTACATTGTTTACCTGGCTACTTAGTATGCCTTTAACTGTTGGATGAGTGCTGAGGTGGTTTGGGCATCTGGTTGGAATGCTTCCTGGGTGCCTCCCAGTGGAATTGTGTCAGAAAGATCCAGGGGTTGACCTAGAATATTCTAGACGGATGATATCTCTAGGATGACCTTGGAAAGCCTTGGGGTCCCACTGGAGGGGCTGGCGAAAGTGTCTGGGGAGAGGGCAATCCAGGCTTACCTGCTAGGGCAGCTGCAACCGCAACCCCATTAAGAGGAAGTATGACCATGAGGTTAGAGGAAGGGTTTTAAGTTAGTTAGCTTTGTTAGCTTGGTAGAGTTGAAATGTTACTGTTAGTAAGTAAGTAAGTAAGTAAGTAAGTAAGTAAGTAAAGTTTATTTATATAGCACCTTTCACAGAAAAAATCACAAAGTGCTTCACAAAAAAAGAAAAAACAAATAAAATCAATAAAACAAACAAAATATCATTAAACAACAACAAGCGAACGTAAAAGAGTTATTTAAAAACTGTTTTAAATAATTGGGTCTTCAACTGCTTTTTAAAGGAGTCCAGACTGTCTATACAGCGTAAAACTAAAGGAAGGTCATTCCAAAGTCGAGGTGCAACAGACTGGAAGGAGCGATCACCTCGACTTTTAAATCTGGTCCTTGGAACTGTTAGGAGATTCTGGTCTGTGGACCTGAGGACTCGGGTTGGAGCGTACAGCTTTATCAGTTCAGTAACATAAACAGGAGCTTGACCATGTAGGGCCCTGAAAGTTAGAGTCAGGATTTTAAAATGAACTCTACATTTAACAGGTAACCAGTGCAGAGACCTCAGAATAGGAGTGATGTGATCTTTTCTGTTTGCTCCAGTGAGGAGCCTCGCTGCAGAGTTCTGGACCAGCTGAAGGCCATAAAGGGCTTTTTGGTTCAAACATGTGAAAAGTGTGTTACAGTAATCTAGACGGGAGGAGATCAAAGCATGAAGAACCATTTCCAGTTCAGGTTTTGACACCAACTTTCTCAGTTTGTAAATATTTCTCAGATGATGAAAACAGTTTCTGACCAGCTGTTTTGAGTGACCTTCAAGAGACATTGATTGGTCGAAAATAACACCCAGATTCCTCAGGTTTGACTTTACAGCTGAACTTAAATGTCCAATATGTTGACTGATCAGGGGGACCATCCTATCAGGGGCAACAATCAGACATTCAGTCTTTTTAGGGTTTAACTGAAGGAAGTTATTTTCTAACCAGTTAGTAATAGCTGACAGACACTCCAGTAGTTCAGACAGTTTGTAGAACTCTTAGTCCTTGAAGGAGCAGTACAGCTGAATGTCATCTGCATAAAGGTGGTAGGAGACATTGTGACATCTACTAATGATCTGTTCAAGAGGATGGATATATAGTAAAAACAGGAGTGGACCCAGAACAGAGCCTTGGGGTACCCCACAGAACAGATCTGTAGTATCTGACATGATGTTGTTTATATGGACACTGAAACTTCTGTTTGAGAGGTACGATCTGAACCAGTCTAAAACTGTTCCAGAGATCCCCACCAAGTCACGGACTCTGGTCATTAAGGTGCTGTGATCAACAGTGTCAAAAGCTGCAGAAAGGTCCAACAAAACTAAGACTGTAAACTTAGCATTTTGTCTGTATGACACCAACACTGTGATCACTATGGTTAAAGCTGCACTCTGTAGCTTTCAAACAAGCTAGGTATAGCTAGTGATTTTACACAAACACGTCTCAGAGCTTTCACCCCTCCTGTTGACTATAATCCTTATGCCGCGCCTCCCCCGGACATGGG
Organism: Callopanchax toddi; assembly: GCA_006937965.1. NCBI lineage: Eukaryota > Metazoa > Chordata > Actinopteri > Cyprinodontiformes > Nothobranchiidae > Callopanchax > Callopanchax toddi. The sequence goes on along the minus strand of SSNR01000143.1, from coordinate 1,538,964 downwards.
ACCGCACATTGCCACAGAAACAATAGAGAGCAAAACACCAGCCATTGCAATCCTACGCTAATGTTCACCCTGGATTTTCCTCTTTTTTTTCTGCTAGCTGAAAAAGTGTTTTTCTCTGGTAATTTTTCCTAATACAGCCAGCTGTTTCTGTCCTGCTCTCACTTCCGGGATGTTCAGCTTTAAAATGCTCCAGCATGCATTAATGGAGGATCCAAGCTGTGTGGAAGTGAGGCACTTCGGTGAGACAGACAGCCGGATTGTCCAATAGTTGTTTTCGGTCTGAAACGTATGATTGGCTGAGGTTGTTATGGCGCTTACAGATTAGTACTTGCTCTGCTGAGTATGACAGTGTCAGCTCGCTCCCACATGGTCGGGGATGATTCTTGACTGGCTTCTCAGGAATGCGGAAGTGAACGATCAGATGGGTGGCACCTTAAAAGTGCTGTGAAAAAGTGGAGAAGGGAAATCTGTGATGTCACACATGAGTGCCAGTCCTTGGCAAAGAAAGCATTTGTGAACAGACTACTGGATCACATGGGCAGCGAAAGCAATGGATAACCTCGTGGAAATTATAATTATTAGGGCGTGCTATGCGAAGCATGCAAGCCCTATTATTGTGCACCTCTAAAGTGATGCCTAGTTAGTTAGTTTAATTATTCTTCTGTCCAGTGCTTTAAGTGGGGTGGTACGGAACGGTACGCCGTACCGGGACTTCTAAATTTGACCCCTCAGCGTACCGGGACTTATTTCCAGCGTTCCGTCCGTACCGGGAGTTTTTCCGGTATTACATCAATATAATTTTGAGCTTTTCCGGTGGCCGTAGTTGCCTCATATTATGAGCAGGGCATGGCGGGAGGTGCGGAGGGCGAGCGCGGTGCAGGAGAAACGCAGGTGGATGAGAGAACTCATCTGTCACCTGTATTTAGTGACTCCAGGAGGGTGACAGAATTTGGTGAAACACCGGATGAGAGAGGACAAGTGGAGACTCGCGTCCCCTGAACGGACCGCTCCAGTTGGCTCAGAGCTCGGTCCTGGAGGCGAGTCCCGCTGACTCGCAGAGCTCCGTTCCCTCCTGCAGCTCCAGATCTGTTGCTGCTGCAGTAGGTTGCGAGACACCCCACGTCAGGAAGCTGAGATAAGTCTTCAAATTGGTATTAAAAGACAATAATTTAAATATTAATGACGGAGATGGAAAGAGCTCGCGCGCTCATGGAGAGGAAAGCTGTGCGTCATGACGCAGCTGGAGAGGAGCAGGGTGCCATGGCGCAGTGGATCAGACAGGTGGAGGGACTGAGGAGGAGCTGAGAGAGCAGCAGGTAGACTCTTTAGTAATGATCAGACTATTGTCAGTAATAAGTTTGTTCTTTTGGGGCATAAAATGGACCAGAGTGTAAAAACAATGTCGACTTTTCTGTGTCTGAACAGCTGTAGAAAAACAACTATTTTTCTCAACCACAAACTAATTCATGGGGATCTTGTGCACAAGAACATATGTTTAATTATTTAAATATATATAAAAATAATAGATTTCTATTGGTATTGTAAATATATATCTATAAATAATAGATTTCTATTGGTATTGTAAATATATATCTATAACTAATATATTTCTATGTGATGGATGGATGGATGTCTACATGGTGCCTTCAAGTTTTTGTATTTTTTCATCCTAGAAAAAATCTGTAAAACCTGTTTTTATCCAAATGAAGGAGATTTATGGTTCATTTTCTACAGATCCAGTAGCCATTAGCCCTCATCATCACTACAATGTGAAATTTACAGTCAAGCCATGTGATTGGTATCGGTGATCGACAGCAAAAAACGTGATCGGAGCATCTCTAATTATTATAAATAATAACCTGATGAAGTTTAGATTTAAAGGTTGTAATAGATGTCAGAGAATAAATCTCAGGGTGTTTAGTAAATGTTCCAGTCTCATGCTGCTGCAGAGCTGAAGACAGTAGAGGTGTTGGAGATGATGAGCTGAAGATCTTCACTAGACCTCCTGTGACATTTATTATGGTCCAGGTGTAGAAGAGAGTACAGGTAGAGAGGTGTCTTGTCTTGAATTGTCTTTTAGACAAATAGAATCCAGTGATGGAGTCTACAGGTATGAGGGGAGGACGCATTGGGAAGAATTAGTGACTAAACTGATGACTGAGTGAACCTGAATTTCTTTCATGAGGATTTGATTTAGAACTGGCTTTGTTCTTTTTCCATTTCTGAACAATAAAACTATAGATATCTCTCTCTGTATGTGTGTGTGTGTGTATATATATATATATATATATATATATATATATATATATATATATATATATATATATATATATATATATATATATACACACACACACACATACAGAGAGAGATATCTATAGTTTTATTGTTCAGAAATGGAAAAAGAACAAAGCCAGTTCTAAATCAAATCCTCATGAAAGAAATTCAGGTTCACTCAGTCATCAGTTTAGTCACTAATTCTTCCNTTCTACAAACTGTCTGAACTACTGGAGTGTCTGTCAGCTATTACTAACTGGTTAGAAAAGAACTTCCTTCAGTTAAACCCTGAAAAGACTGAATGTCTGATTGTTGCCCCTGATAGGATGGTCCCTCTGATCAGTCAACATATTGGACATTTAAGTTCTGCTGTAAAGTCAAACCTGAGGAATCTGGGTGTTATTTTCGACCAATCAATGTCTCTTGAAGGTCACTCAAAACAGCTGGTCAGAAACTGTTTTTATCATCTGAGAAATATTTACAAACTGAGAAAGTTGGTGTCAAAACCTGAACTGGAAATGGTTCTTCATGCTTTTATCTCCTCCCGTCTAGATTACTGTAACACACTTTTCACATGTTTGAACCAAAAAGCCCTTTATGGCCTTCAGCTGGTCCAGAACTCTGCAGCGAGGCTCCTCACTGGAGCAAACAGGAAAGATCACATCACTCCTATTCTGAGGTCTCTGCACTGGTTACCTGTTAAATGTAGAATTCATTTTAAAATCCTGACTCTAACTTTCAGGGCCCTACATGGTCAAGCTCCTGTTTATGTTACTGAACTGATAAAGCCATACGCTCCAACCCGAGCTCTCAGGTCCACAGACCAGAATCTCCTAACAGTTCCAAGGACCAGATTTAAAAGTCGAGGTGATCGCTCCTTCCAGTCTGTTGCACCTCGACTTTGGAATGAACTTCCTTTAGTTTTACGCTGTATAGACAGTCTGGACCCCTTTAAAAAGCAGTTGAAGACCCAATTATCAAAACTACTTTTAAATAACTATTTTATGTTCTCTTGTTGTTGTTTAATGATTTTGATTTGTAATGATATTTTGTTTGTTTTATTAATTTTATTTGTTTTATCATGTTTGATTCTGTTTTCTGTGAAGCACTTTGTGATTTTTTCTGTGAAAGGTGCTATATAAATAAACTTTACTTTACTTTACTATATATTATTAGTTCGGGATTATAGATATATACTGTGTGTACATATATATATATATATATATATATATATATATATATATATATATATATATATATATATATATATATATATATATATATATATATATATATATATATATATATATATCCCGAACTAATAAGGAGAGTACCGGCACTTATTTTTTTCCACTTAAAGGACTGCTTCTGTCAACAATAATGTGGCCCGCACGGAGGGTTGCAGCCAGACACATGATACGTCAAAACAACCAGCTCGGCCCCGTGATGTGTGCTATTACTCTTATAAGCATTCAGAGTTACCATGGCGACGCATTGAAAATCCCATTGAGATCTGGAAAAATACACCCCAAACCCACTCCTCCTCCCAAGTCTACTGTGCAGACACACAATCACCTAGAGCAGGGGTCTTGAACTAAATAGGCCAAAGGTCCAGATCAGCATTTGCGACCTGGTCCTCGGTCCGGGGGCAGCGCCACCTTAACCTGCTTACACAGGGTAAGCAGGTTAAGGGTTATATATATACATATATATATGTGTGTGTGTGTGTGTGTGTGTGTGTGTGTGTGTGTGTGTGTGTTTATATATAAATAAATATTTGAAGATAGATGGATGGATAGATAATTATTTTTAAATATATTCAGGCAGACAGACATAATTATTTTTTTAAATACTTAAACGTATATTCTCTGAGCACAAGATCCCCATTAATTAGTTTGTGCTTGTAAATATTTTTTTTTTTGGAGAAAAATGGTTTGGTTGTTTTCTCCTGTTGTTCAGATGCAGAAAAGTCTACATTATTTTGACACTCTGGTCCAGTTTTTGACCAGAATTAACTTACTACTGACAATGGCCTGGATCATTGCTCGTCTACCTGCTCTTAGCTTCTCCTCCACTCCTCCTTTCTTCACCTCTCCAGCACCTGTTGCGTCCTCTCCAGCATCTCTGCCCGGTGCATGAGTGCGCGACCTCTTTCCTTTAACCACTTTGAAGAATTCTGCAGCGGGTGAGGGTGTTGTGTGCCACACACACAGGCGCTCCCAGATCAGCCAAGAAGTACATCCCTCCAGCTAAATTTTCCGTTATTGTGTGTGTCTGCGTGCGTGTGTCTGTGCGTGCGCGGGTTCTAAAAATAGACGCGGTGATGCGGGGCGGTTTGGGGCGGGTCAGAAGTTTTCAAATGTGCAGGACCCGCGGGTCAATAAAAACCCTGACCCGCGCATCACTAGTGTGCGTGGCGTGCCTTTCTGCAGCAGATCTCTTTCTGAAGCTGCGGGAGGGACTGCCCGACCGTGGTGTAGGGGGAGCTTAGCGAACTAAAGGAGTTGCCGCGGTGCGCCACTCGCTTGGTGCTCGGCTTCGCCTCCAGGACTCCGGGACTGAGTTCCGAACCATGTACGCAGGGGGAGGGCGAGTTCCGCGGGTTCCAAGTGAGCGACAAACCTGCTCATTAGCGCTCGCGTGTCTCCTCGGACACGCCTGCTCCTTATAGACCAGGGACAGGGTCTGGATTTGCTGGGTCCAGACAGAGCTAAGTTAAGTTAAGTTAAGCTCTGGGTCCGGATCCGGACCGCGGTCCGCCTGTTAGTGACCTCTGACCTAGAGACTCCATTCAAAGTTTAAATGGGTCACAAGACATTGAACTCTAACATTTGGAAGAATTGTGTCGATAGCTTTTACCATTTTCCTAAAATCGCGACAGGAGTTTGATAAAAAAAAGTCAGAGTCTGACAGAAAAAATCCTCTCAGTTTACATGGCTGGGTGTCTATGTCCTGTGTAGGGTTGGGTACCGAAGTTCGGTCTGGGTATGGACCCGACCGTTACATCATTGGTAGTAACCAGACCGAAATACAACATGAATTTCGGTGCCCCAAAATATAGCTGCCTAATTACGCCCTCTGGTGTTTGCCGTTAATAAGCTGTAGCCTGTAGCACACAAACGTCACGTGACACGCACGCAGCAGGCTGCTGCAGGAAACACAACCCCGGTGATGTCAGCCGCGGCTCCTCGCATCTCTTCGCCCCGCAGAGCACACTGGTCTGAAGGGTGCGGGCAGAGGTCCACTCCATGCCGGCCGTCACTCACTCGCAGTGCGTCCCATGAGATCAGTGGGACGCGCAGCTGGTCCCCGCAGCTGGAGCTGCTGGGACCAGACGCTCGACTCCTCGCCGCTCACCGGGACAGCCGATCTGCCTCCTCCTCACATCCTGCTGCTTCTCCTGTTTTCCTTCAGCACACCTTTCATTTCCTTCGTTGTCTGTCCTTTCCTTTTCTTTTCTGTCCTATTCACTCTCTCTGTCGCTCTGCCAACCTGAGTGGCACGTAAATAAGTTTCCTCCTGGACACGCCCACTTTCAACAGGTGATAGTGATTATCAGTCATGTTAAAATCAGTCCACAGTGATCCAAAGAATTAAAAACAAACAATATTAAAACAGTATAAAACATGCAATAATAATGTATAAAAACAGGAAAAAACCTTGCAAATAAATAAAACTTAAAATCAAAACCAAATTTTCACTGTGTGACAAGAACAAAGAGCACCGATCTGAGTGTTAGTTCAGTGTTTAGGATTGTATTTCCATTGTTAATCAGTAGATTGAGTTGATGTTCAGTTAATAATTGTACAGTTAATGTTTTGTACATTTAATTAATGTACAGTATAATGTACATTTTTTCTTTCTTTATATTAGAAGAATTTTATGTTAAAATATTATTGGTCAATTTGATTGGCTCGGCCTTTTGCCTTAAGAAATAAAAAGTCAGGGGATCATAAAAACAAAAACTGTGTTTTTTGGTTTTAAAAGTACCGATTTAAATACTGTTTAGGAACCGGTACCGTTTTAAAAGTATCGAAATGGCACCGGTACCGAATGAAACCCTTTCAATACCCAACCCTAGTCCTGTGTAAGTTTGTACTTTGTGCGTGGTTGAGGGGGGTATAGTTACCCTGCTGGGGTGGGGGGACGGCTGCAGACTCCGGGGCGCCGTGTGGGCTGCTGCCGTGGACCTGCACGGATGGGCCCGTGATCTCACTGTTCTGGGTGGTTTTTGGGGAATGGGGGTGCCTATTGGGGCCAGCGGGGGAGCTGTCTCCCTGGGAGAGCTTGTCCCCCCAGTCTTGCCTCCCCATCCCTGTACTTTTCCCTCCCTCTGCTCCGTCACATCACCACTCACACAGGGCTTTGGGTCACAGGTACGTCACGGGTGTGGAATATCATCTCTGCAGTCCTGTGGCCCAATTTTAATACACAATTTAAACACTTCCACTCATGACATTCTCACAATACACATCTATGGTCTTTGGAGTGAGTACACCCAGTGATGTCTGGGGGGAAGGGGGGTCTTGCCGGCTAACCTCTCCCCCGTGTCCTGTCCGGCTGTAGAGCAAACAGAATAGATGTCTGAGTGCCAAAAAAAAGCCCAACAGTGTTGCTGTTCCAGGTGAGACGTTACAGCCAGTGCTATAATGCTCAACCTGACTTATATTTAAATATAACTTTAAAAATCTTTATTTAGAACATTTTTATGATTGATTTGAATCCCAATGGACAAGGAGCCTGAAAGGAAGGGGAAGGGCACAGAAAGAAAAGTGGGGGAGAAATTAAACAGAAAAATAAGAGAACAAGAGACATGAAGAATCCACTTTTAGACCTGCAAATAAAGCACAAACAAGCAAACAAAACAGGGAGGAAAGATACAACTGCAACAAACAGCATATGAATATACAACAGCACGCCATCCCCCGCTCTGGACCCTAAATGTCTAAATGCAACGTGGAGGTGGGCAATGACACCGGAGGAGAGGTTAGTTCCAAAGTTGTTTTGTTCCAAAGTATTCAGACCCTTGGCTTAGTATTTAGTAGACGCACCGTTTTGATCTAATACAGCCAATGAGTCTTTTGGGAAAGATGCAACAAGTTTTTCACATCTGGATTTGGGGATCCTCTGCCATTCCTCCTTGCAGATCCTCTTGAGTTCTGTCAGGTTGGATGGTAAATGCTGGTGGACAGCCATTTTTAGGTCTCTCCAGAGATTCTCAATTGGGTTTAAGTCAGGGCTCTGGCTGGGCCATTCAAAAACAGTCAGAGTTGTCGTGAAGCTTTGTTATTTTAGCTGTGTGCTTAGGGTCATTGTCCTGTTGGAAGGTAAACCTTCGGCCCAGTCTGAGGTTCCGAATACTCTGGTCAAGGTTTTTGTCCAGGATATCCATGTACTTGGCAGCATTAATTTTTCCCTCGATTGCAACCAGTCGTCCTGTCCCTGAAGCTGCAGAACCCCCCCAGAGCATGATGCTGCCACCACCATGCTTCACTGTTGGGACTGTGTTGGACAGGTGATGAGCAGTGCCTGGTTTTCTCCACATATAGAATTAAGGTCAAAAAGTTCCATCTTGGTCTCATCAGACCAGATAATCTTATTTCTCACCATCTTGGAGTCCGGCAGGTGTTTTTTTTTAGCAAACTCCATGCAAGCTTTCATGTGTCTAGCACTGAGGAGAGGCTTTCGTCGGGCCACTCTGCCATAAAGCCCCGACTGGTGGAGGGCTGCAGTGATGGTTGATTTTCTAGAACTTTCTCCCAACTGCATCTCTGGAGCTCAGCCACAGTGATCTTTGGGTTCTTCTTTACTTCTCTCACCAAGGCTCGTCTCCCCCGATGGCTCAGCTTGACTGGACGGCCAGCTCTAGGAAAGGTTCTGGTCGTCCCAAACGTCTTCCATTTAAGGATTATGGAGGCCACGGTGCTCTTAGGAACCGTAAGTGCAGCAGAGATTTTCTTGTAACCTTGGCCAGATCTGTGCCACAACTCTGTCTCTGAGCTCTTCAGGCAGTTCCTTTGACCTCATGACTCTCATTTGCTCTGACCTGCATTGTGAGCTGTAAGGTCTCATATAGACAGGTGTGTCGCTTTCCTAATCAAGTCCAATCAGTATAATCAAACACAGCTGGACTCAAATGAAGGTGTTGAACCCTCAAGGATGATCAAAAGAAATAGACATCACCTAAGTTAAGTATATGAGCGTCACAGCAAAGGGTCTGAATACTTTAGAACATGTGATATTTCAGTTTTTCTTTTTTAATAAATCTGCAAAACAGCCAACAATTCTGTGTTTTTCTGTCAATATGGGGTGCTGTGTGAACATTAATGAGGAAAAAGAATGAACTTAAATGATTTTGGCAAATGGCTGCAATATAACAAAGAGTGAAAAGTTTAAGGGGGTCTGAATACTTTCCGTACCCACTGTAGGTGTTTTTTTTGTTTTTTTCTTTTAAGGCTTTAGGGATCCTACACAAATCTTATGTTGTACATAATGCTATCTCATGTGTGCAGGTATTAAGGAAAGGAATTCAATTTCCCCCAGACTTAAGACAGATTTAACGTGTGATGCCATAGATTTAAAATGCCCTGCACTTATTTAATTTTTAAGCTGGGACCTTTCCCATCCAAATATGTAGATATCAGAGCTTAACCTTCTCCAATCAAAGTGAGCTTAAAGGCTGTGTGTGTGTGTGTGTGTGTGTGTGTGTGTGTGTGTGTGTGTGTGTGTGTGTGTTTGCAGACTTGTTTTGTTCTCATAGAAATGGGACATGTAGCATCTAAGCTCTTACCCTCTGAATAAAACATATTTCTCTCTGTTATGCACATGTCATCTGCAAGGAAGGCACTAAAAAAGCAGCCCGGGTCACTATGTACCAAGTCATTTTCCTGATTGACAGGACACTGTCTTTCTGGCAATAAAGTTGATTCTGATGTGTTTTACTGCTCCATAGGATTGTATATCAACACATGCACACAACCTGCCATGGTGGATCCTATGAATTTATGTTTGTGAACTTGAAACTTGCAAAGTACAGGAAACATCAATATGTGGTGTGATGTTGAGTAATAAACTGCAATTTTGGTTTAAAGTTTGTGTTTCAGTTAGAATATGAGGTTTTTCCTGCAAATATTGGGCAACATATAGTTCAGAGTTGTATCAGCCTGTGTTCAGCTGTTAATGAGGGAAAGTGTGTGTGTGTGTGTGTGTGTGTGTGTGTGTGTGTGTGTGTGTGTGTGTGTGTGTGTGTGTGTGTGTGTGTGTGTATATATATATATATATATATATATATATATATATATATATATATATATATATATATATATATATATATATATATATATATATATATATATATATTCAGATCGTACCTCTCAAACAGAAGTTTCAGTGTCCATATAAACCACAGCATGTCAGATACTACAGATCTGTTCTGTGGGGTACCCCAAGGCTCTGTTCTGGGTCCACTCCTGTTTTTACTATATATCCATCCTCTTGGACAGGTCATTAGATGTCACAATGTCTCCTACCACCTTTATGCAGATGACATTCAGCTGTACTGCTCCTTCAAGGACTCAGAGTTCTACAAACTGTCTGAACTACTGGAGTGTCTGTCAGCTATTACTAACTGGTTAGAAAAGAACTTCCTTCAGTTAAACCCTGAAAAGACTGAATGTCTGATTGTTGCCCCTGATAGGATGGTCCCTCTGATCAGTCAACATATTGGACATTTAAGTTCAGCTGTAAAGTCAAACCTGAGGAATCTGGGTGTTATTTTCGACCAATCAATGTCTCTTGAAGGTCACTCAAAACAGCTGGTCAGAAACTGTTTTTATCATCTGAGAAATATTTACAAACTGAGAAAGTTGGTGTCAAAACCTGAACTGGAAATGGTTCTTCATGCTTTTATCTCCTCCCGTCTAGATTACTGTAACACACTTTTCACATGTTTGAACCAAAAAGCCCTTTATGGCCTTCAGCTGGTCCAGAACTCTGCAGCGAGGCTCCTCACTGGAGCAAACAGGAAAGATCACATCACTCCTATTCTGAGGTCTCTGCACTGGTTACCTGTTAAATGTAGAATTCATTTTAAAATCCTGACTCTAACTTTCAGGGCCCTACATGGTCAAGCTCCTCTTTATGTTACTGAACTGATAAAGCCGTACGCTCCAACCCGAGTCCTCAGGTCCACAGACCAGAATCTCCTAACAGTTCCAAGGACCAGATTTAAAAGTCGAGGTGATCGCTCCTTCCAGTCTGTTGCACCTCGACTTTGGAATGA
>SSNR01000143.1:1518241-1528396 GCA_006937965.1 Callopanchax toddi | reverse complement strand
GTGTGTGTGTGTGTGTGTGTGTGTGTGTGTGTGTGTGTGTGTGTGTGTATGTGTGTGTGTTGTGTATTTTTGTGTTGACCCTGCAATAAACTTGTGACCTGGCCATGGCGTATCCCACCTCCCACCTGTTGACAGCTGGGAAAGGCTCCAGCCCCTGAAAGCTGAACAGAATAAGAAAAGGTTTGAAAAATGGATGAACAGCAGCCAGTGACAGAAACCTGGTGATGCTGCAGAGATCCTATTTGTGAGAATAGTTATAGAACAGCATACAGGAGACTCTATTATGGTCCTCTATCTATAGACAAATGAAACGCAAAATGGGAACTCACTCATTCATAACAGTGCTATTGTTCTACAGCACAGTACGGAACCATCATCTCATCTAATGGCCAACAAGGACAATGAGTGTTCTGTTGATACTGAGAGCCAGAAACAAAAATACTGACAGATTATTTATAAGAAAACAATAAAAACAGTGTGAACTGCCCCTCTTTTGATCAGGTATAGAGCCAGTTTAAGACAGCTTTAACTTCTGACTTTTCTGAGAACCAGCTACCACATCATCATAGTATTACCACAATTTTAAAAAATCCTGTTGTCTGAATAATTTGCCTGTGAGCATTTATAGAAGTTAATGCCACTGTTACAAAAAAGAAACCTACATAAAATTGTGTTCCATTTCTTGGGAGGATTTTTCAAATTTACCACTTGGGACTTGGTCTAGATTTAGCCCAGACTGACTAGGGCTGGAAGAAACACTAGAAAATGAAATTGTGCTGACATGATCCTAAGGCTGTGTCCGAATTCAGGGGTAGGTAGGATGCTTATGAGGATGCATTTTGAGACCGATGACGTCAAAGCGCCGCGACGAGTGCTGTCCGAATTCGAAGGATACTCATCCATGCGTCCTCGCTCCACCCCAATTTCGAGGATGGGTCTGGTGTATCCTCACTGGCCAAGGCTATCCAAGGATGCTTTGCTGCCTGCCGTTGGATTCAACTTTTTTTTTTTAAACTTTATTGCATTTACAACAAAAGTCCCGTTGGATTCTACTGATTCATCAATTTTGCAGCAGTAGCAGAAAAAACCAGAGAGCAGTACAGTTTTAAATGTCAGTCTCTCAAAAGATTATAAAAGGCTTGTGTTTAGGAATTTTTTGATTATTTTTATATGAAGTTTAATAATAAAAAAAAGTCCACAAAAGAGGTTGAATGTTTTATTTTTCATGTAATTTAAGACAAGAAATCAATGTAAGCTAGCTTGAATGTTTTAAATAAAAGTTTAGGAAATAAGTCACCATAAAAGAGCTTAAAGTGTAAGTAAGTAAAGTTTATTTATATAGCACCTGTCACAGAAAAAAAATCACAAAGTGCTTCACAAACAGAACCAAACACGATCAAAAGAAAACAAAATCAATAAAACAAACAAAAATATCATTACAAATCAAAATCGTTAAACAACAACAAGAGAACATAATAGAGTTATTTAAAAGCAGTTTTAAATAATTGGGTCTTCAGCTGCTTTTTAAAGGGGTCCAGACTGTCTATGAGGTGTAAAACTAAAGGAAGTTCATTCCAAAGTCGAGGTGCAACAGACTGGAAGGAGCGATCACCTCGACTTTTAAATCTGGTCCTTGGAACTGTTAGGAGATTCTGGTCTGTGGACCTGAGGACTCGGGTTGGAGCGTACGGCTTTATCAGTTCAGTAACATAAAGAGGAGCTTGACCATGTAGGGCCCTGAAAGTTAGAGTCAGGATTTTAAAATGAAATCTACATTTAACAGGTAACCAGTGCAGAGACCTCAGAATAGGAGTGATGTGATCTTTTCTGTTTGCTCCAGTGAGGAGCCTCGCTGCAGAGTTCTGGACCAGCTGAAGGCCATAAAGGGCTTTTTGGTTCAAACATGTGAAAAGTGTGTTACAGTAATCTAGACGGGAGGAGATAAAAGCATGAAGAACCATTTCCAGTTCAGGTTTTGACACCAACTTTCTCAGTTTGTAAATATTTCTCAGATGATAAAAACAGTTTCTGACCAGCTGTTTTGAGTGACCTTCAAGAGACATTGATTGGTCGAAAATAACACCCAGAATCCTCAGGTTTGACTTTACAGCAGAACTTAAATGTCCAATATGTTGACTGATCAGGGGGACCATCCTATCAGGGGCAACAATCAGACATTCAGTCTTTTCAGGGTTTAACTGAAGGAAGTTATTTTCTAACCAGTTAGTAATAGCTGACAGACACTCCAGTAGTTCAGACAGTTTGTAGAACTCTGAGTCCTTGAAGGAGCAGTAGAGCTGAATGTCATCTGCATAAAGGTGGTAGGAGACATTGTGACATCTACTAATGATCTGTCCAAGAGGATGGATATATAGTAAAAACAGGAGTGGACCCAGAACAGAGCCTTGGGGTACCCCACAGAACAGATCTGTAGTATCTGGCATGATGTTGTTTATATGGACACTGAAACTTCTGTTTGAGAGGTACGATCTGAACCAGTCTAAAACTGTTCCAGAGATCCCCACCAAGTCACGGAGTCTGTTCACTAAGGTGCTGTGATCAACAGTGTCAAAAGCTGCAGAAAGGTCCAACAAAACTAAGACTGTAAACTCCCCGGAGTCTGCTGCCATCATGATGTCACTGGATACTTTGAGTAAAGCTGTTTCTGTTGAATGCTTTTTACGAAAACCAGATGGGAATTTATCAAAAATGTTGTGTTGTTCCAGAAAAGAGATCAATTGATCAGCCATGACTTTTTCTAAAAGTTTAGAGATATAGCTCAGTTTGGAAATGGGCCTGTAGTTATTTGGCTGAGAGGAGTCCAGACTGGGTTTTTAAGGATGGGTTCAATAACAGCGTGTTTAAAAATGGAGGGGACAGAGCCGGTTTCGAGGGATAGATTATTAAAATCCACAATGCATGGGCCAACTAGGTCAAAAGCTTTAAAGGTGTGGTTTTCTGGGTTATTTTATAGTTTTGCATTGTTCTCTAGTGTAATTCAATGCTATCTGTGTAATTTTTTATAAAGAAAAAAGCTTTGATGCTTATAATATAAGCTTTAGAAATTTCCCATCTGACACCTGAATTTGAAACAGCAGGATTCTCATTAGTAATCATGATATGCACAGCACTCTGATTGGATGATACTCCGCCCCCTTATTCAGACATGTCCCGATACTTTGGAAAGTGGAAGAGTGAAAAAGATAAACTCCCAGGTAACAAACAGTAGCTAAAAACAGCTTTGCGGGAGCCTGCTTCCTGCTATCACTCATTTCCTCACCATTCCTCCTCTTTTTCTCCTCTTGCTGTCTGTCTCACCCGCTCTCCCCTCCGAGGGGAAAATCATTATTTACACAGTGAGTATTGAACGGAGAGCAAAAGTGGCGACTGAGGTTGTTGTTTTTTTTTTTCCAGTTTAGCCTGTCTCCTACTAGTTCAAGCCCAGTTCACTTGTGGGAAGGTTTAGCTCACCTTGGTGGGGCTCATAGAGAGCAATATTTACAAACGTTAAGTGCTAACTAGCTTCCAAACATTAGCTTACGTTCTCCCTGCTGCTTCACCAATGTAAACAAGTTGCAGACGTTGCCAGAATTCACCTCGCTGGATTTATAACATTATGTGACGAACAGTGTTCACTTTACCCTGCTGAAAAAACCAGCATAGACCAGCATATGCTGGTTACCAGCATATGTTGTGTTTTGGTGCTGGTATGCTGGTCCATATGTGATCCATTAGTTCAACCAGCATAGACCAGCACCAAACCAGTATATACCAGCAAAGGCCAGCAAACAAATCATGATGGTCTTGATTTATATGCTGGTCAATGCTGGTCTATGCTGGTTTGGTGCTGGTCTATGCTGGTTTGGTACTGGTTTAGCTGGTAGACCAACATGATTCAATGTTGGTCTACATTGGAATGGATAAAAAAAAACAACTAGAAATAGTCCGGATCCCTTACCAGTTTTAGTGGCTATCGAGGTCAATGGGCTCGGATGCTACTCTCGCACCGAACGAGACGAGAAATCTCATAATGGCGAAGTTCATCATGCTAAATAAATAACATAATTTTCACACACGTAATCCTACATTGGAACAATATTACAATCAATAACTAACTTGGAATTCACTATAGTGGACAGTAATGCATGTCCTTCATGGTGAAATAAAGGATTATCAATACTAAATAAGTAATATAAACACATCACATTTATGATTTCAGGTCCATCACAGTCCACCCGTCTTCCTCCAGAAACATATAAACGTTAATCTTACCCGGTAAAACGCGTTCGCTGGAAATCCGAAAACACTCTGGCGGGCTGCTAGTCCGTATCACTGCAGCTTATGTCCATTTTCGGTCTCCGTCAAAGTTTTTAAAAATGACAAGTTAAGTTTACACCCGTGTGTAAATAATAAGGCGATAAAAGGCTACAAACTGGCTTGCTTTGACTAGCTTCCCAGGAGTTTCTCCGTGTGTAAAACAGTCCTCTTCCCTCCACTATGGCTGAGGGGCACGTACCTTGAGTGGCGTGACGTCACGTGCAAAGGGTCAATATAAGTTCATAATTATTATTATAACTGGTGTGAATAAAGCAGTCCGTGAAGCACCGTTTGTGGTGTTTTTTTTTGCACTATAACTTTAACACTACTTAAAATGATTTCCCCGTGTTTTATGTCAGGAGGTGATAGTGTAGTGGCTAAGATGCTAGTCCAAAAAAGGGTTTTAAATAAAGGCAACTGGACTTATTTGGTTCTTTGAAGACGTTTCACTGCTCATCCGAGTAGCTTTGTCAATTCTGTCTGAAGTAAAGGAGAGAGAGACTTATACTGTAAACTGTGCTTATCTTCCTCTGTATGAGACACACCTCCTTCTACCCCCTTGAGGAGGTGTTCGCTCCACTGTATTCAACTGGAGTCCTGGTGAGTTGTTTTGATTAGAGGCGTGAGTTAGTTAGTGAGTAAGTTTCTCTCTCCTTGACTACAGACAGAATTGACAAAGTTACTTGGATGAGCAGCGAAACGTCTTCAAAGAACCAAATAAGTCCAGTTGCCTTTATTTAAAACCCTTTTTTGGATTATCATGATCTGGATGACTGAGAACCTTCACCAACATAAGATGCTAGTCTTTCAGCCTGAAGGTCATAGGTTCAAATCCAACACCAGCAGTGTTAATAAATTAAATTTTTGTTCTTGTTGATATTTGAAAGCCTATCTGAAGGTTGTTACTTAACTATTCTTCAATCTCACACAGAGATTACATACTTTAAATAGGTTTAAGTCTTATTTAATTAAACAGTATCATTATGTTTCACAACTGAGCCAAGTGTGCTCCTTTTCAAAAATCTAAATATGGCCACCCTATGTGTTTCCCAGACCAGACCAGCACCCTGACAGCATTAGTCTGTCAGAAAAAGTGGAAATTATCTCAACTCCATTAAAGGCTCCACACTTTTTGAATATTACTAATGTGTTTAATGCATTAGTACCTATTAGTATTTCTGACTGGAGAGCAGCATCATTTGATCACTGAGCTGATCAACATTACATGCACTGCATGCAAGATATCGCCGTGATTAATTGGCACGATACAGATTGACCTAATTTATGTTAGTTGAGACACTTTTTCCAGTTGTATCTCTTTCTGTCATCATTATAAGTTAGTCAGCACGTTACATCCTTTGCCTCAGGCTCTAAGTGAGGTGTGTTGTGTTATCACCTATCATATCAATATTATACAGCTTGTATTAACTCATTGGCTTCATTCAGAAAAATGTTTACATGATGAACTGGTTCAGACAGCTGCCCTTATGGCAGAAATATTCAGAGGAAAAATGAGGTCAGGATCCTCATTAGTCTCCGACCTCCACTCCAGGCTGACCTTCACTGTCTAAACTCTGCATCTCGCTTGTATGTGAGTATTATAGAGCAGCAAAGCCACATTTGAATAACATTCTGATTGAGTTATGTACAAAAATTTAAACTTTGCTTGTGAATGAAGGTGAATGCAGTCACATCATGTGGTATTGTTTTCTTGCAATGCACATTATTTTAGTGATACAAAGTATTTTGTGTGAATTAAAACTATACCTTATAAAATTGTATTATGGTTGAAGTGAAAATAATCTAAATTCTAAACTTTGAAAAACACCAGCCTTGTTGGCAATAAAACTAGCATTCGTTGTGGACAAAATGTCAAAGAAAATGAACATATTTGCATAATCCCAAAATCATTTAAGTTTATGTAAATGTAATCTTCTGAGAATGGATTCTTTGATGGCTATAATTTAAAGTTCACTTCTTTTAATAATATAAATCATTATGTTAATTCACTAACTGTCATCATTTGTCTCCAGGGACTCTCTGCATTTATGGTCACATGAATGTCACCACTGCAGGCCAGATGCTGGTGATGGAGGAACTTGTCAATGAGAGGTGAGAATTAATCAACATTTATGTTGTGTAATCACTGCAGTTTGGATTGAGCCTCTCCTGTCAAATACAGTCACTGCTTGATGCACTACAAATAAAAAATCCACTTTTCACATCATATTTGTTAAAATGTAAATATTTACTGATAATTACTGTTGACTAATATACAGTATATCACATTGTCTGACCTTTACTGCTACTTCACACTGGCTGCAGTTTTGTTGTGGAATGTCTCCGGCTTTTTGTCTCAGCAATAGCACCACATTTTGGTGGTTCATTCGAGAACAAGTACGTGGTTAGCAGCTGCTGGTAAACAAAAGCTAGAGTTTTCTTCTCGTTCTTTTGTTGAGGATTATGTATTCACTTGACATGTTCCACAATGAGTAAGCACACTTCATTTTTATATAGTTTAATGCTATGCTTAATTAAGTTTTATGTTGTTTCTTTGTCTTTTGAATATCCAAATCATGTTAACGTTAGCAACGTAGCTAATGAGTTTATTTTTAAAAATACAGGATGCACCTCGCCTGCCAGCGTTTCACTTCCTGTTTGGCGCACATAATGTCTTTAACTTGATGACGATCCACTGCGGTGTCTGGGAAAAAGACTTGTTGCAGAAAGTTAACTTTGCCCTGAAACCGCAACACACCGGAGTCGGTGTGGAGGCTCTGATTGTAATAAATGGTTTTTAATTCTTGTGGAGTCCGCACCGCATCTGGTGTGAAGTAGCCTTTAGTCCCTTTTAAACAGCCTGGTGTAAAGACTGAGTGAACTAACTAGCATTTGAGTAGATATTAATAAAACTTTCTGAAAGTAATCGATGGATGTAAATCTACAGCTGATTACATTTTTGAGTGGCTATACAGAAGGTGAGCTAAGAAGCAACATGACATAAGGTGTCACATTTTGTTTGGATTCTTAGAATCAGATCTGCTCAGTGACCCTAATTTGACCAGATGCTGTGAGGTATTTCTAGGGATCCTCTGACGTAGACTTCCTGATTGATGTTCACGCGTAGATGGGTTTTAAATGAAATGGAATAAAGCAAAACCTTGAGTCTTAGCGAGGTGTTGGAGCAGCTTGTCATAAAGTACAGGTGAACACACAAATCTGTGAGACTCCAGCGGAGGCAGTGATGTTCCTTTTGAAACTAGAATTGGGACTTTAGTTTTGTACTTGTAACTCAAGTTTTGTACTTGTAACTCAAGTTTTGTACTTGTAACTTTTAATTTTGTGCTTGTAACTCATGTTTTGTACTTGTAAACTTTTAGTTTTGTACTTGTAACTTTTAGTTTTGTGCTTGTAACTTATGTTTTGTACTTGTAAACAGCGCTGTAGCTCCGCCCACGCGCATCACGCACTGTGCATAGGGCACCACTTGCCCAGGGGGGCACCAAAAAATTTCAGGCTCGTGAAAAATCCTATTGATAGTAATCATAATAACGAAATGTTTCTAAATAAGTGTAAAGAGGGCCCGCCACCCTGTCGATCTCTGTTTCAAAGGACTCATGAATATTAATGAGTGTTGGTGCTTTCAGCAGGCAGTGGAAACGGCGCTCCGCATCCAAAGTGCGCTCAGTGGCAGCTGCGCCAAGCTGAAGGACGCAGCGCACCAGAGTACTTGCCGTCCGGCGCGCTGCGCCCGAGGGCCACACAGAGAAGGCACACAGTGCGTTACACCACAGAATCACCGCGGTCTTTTGGGTCCATGGGACGCTACGCAGCTGACGCTTCTTGGAAAATCGCTGTATTAAAGCCATAAAAGCCGCGCCGCGGCACTTGAAATGAAACGGCAACTATATTTTAAGGCCAGAGCTTCATGATACACACGGAGATCAGCGGCCAAGCTGGAGCATTTGCGCTCTGTGCGTCCTGCTCTGTGTATTTGGCTCGTTTTTGGCTCAACACTCGACAGCATGCAGCATCGCTGCGCTGAGCTGAAGCTGATATTGAGCGCAGAACGTCAGCTCAGATCAGTACCGTCCTGCACTGAGCAACAATCTGGGTTTTCCCTCAGACCTGATCTAAATGAAACCATGGTGAAACTGATGGTGTCCAGTCAGCATCACCTTGATTTACTGCTTTTATAGTTTTAGATGAAACACTGAGTTCAGTCTACAGTTTTTTCCTTGTTCTGAACTTGTTAGTGGAAACAATGTGAACTAGTTCACCTGGTTAGTTAACTAGTTCACCTGGTTAGTTAACTAGTTCACCTGGTTAGTTAACTGGAGTCCAGCAGATTTAGATTCATGTGTTTTTGTCTGATTGAAGAGGTCAAAGTTCAGGTCATATTGTCCCTTAACAAAACACATGACTGAGTTCAGGTTGTCAGATGAACTGTAAACCAGAAGCATCAGGATGAAGACTTGATGTTTCTCTGAAGTTCTGATGGCTTTGAGGACCAGCAGCAGTCTGGGTGTAAAATACTGACTGATTCCTGTTTTAGTGACATTTTGTGTCCTTTGATGATTTCAGTGTGAAATTGATCAGCTTTATTTACAGCTGTCTCTGATACATTTTGTCTTTTTGTAGATTTTAAGAAAGTGATGTCATATTTCAGTTAACATCATCTAGAACCACCACTGCCTCAATCAAACAGATCTTAGCTTGTAAAAGGTTGATGAGCTCTGCTTTAGAGCGTTCAGTGTCTTTATTACCTTTTCTGTAGAACATTCCTGATAATATTAGTCTGGTATTGTTGCAATTCAAATAAGTCCAGTTGCCTTTATTTAAAACCCTTTTTTTGATTATCATGACCTGGATGACTGAGAACCTTCACCAGCATATTTCTGCTGTGTGTGTGTGTGTGTGTGTGTGGGGGGGGGCACCACAAATCATTTGCGCTTAGGGCACCCAATTGGCTATAGCAACGGCCCTGCTTGAAAACTTTCAGTTTTGTGCTTGTATCTTAGTCCTGTGACTTGCACGCATTTTAAAAAAATACAAGTTTCAAATTACATGTTCAAATTGCAGGTTTTTAAACATACACAAAGCTATGAGGTACACACAAAACACAATTTTTTTTTTAACCATATATGGCTTGCCTATAAGAACCAATGAGTTGCTGATTTTGACAAACCAATCATGTTTCTTAAATTTCAATCCAGTCATGGAAAGAGGGACGCAGTGCTCACAACCAAACTTGATTACGTTCACTCTTTACCTTATATATATATATATATATATATATATATATATATATATATATATATGTTACAGGCCTTCGAAGGGTCTGTATTTTTGCAGGAAAAGACAAGGAAAAGACATGAGCTGTTGTCTGTCGGCAGGCAGGTTCTGGTCTGAGCTCCGAGCAGACAACCACACCCAGGACTCACCTTGGGAGAAACTCCCCCTGCTGGTGACTTATAAAACTACAGTTACCTCAAAACTGTCAACAAAACGTGTTCTTCTTATGAAAGATGGGACCTTTTTACTTAAATAAAATTGAATATAACTTTAAAACCTTCAATGTAATATGACATTTAAGAGTATCACACACTCCCCAACAAAAAATAAAATGGCTCCTGACATTTGACCTCTATCTTAATACACAAACTCTAAATATCAAAACATTTAGCTCTTATCAGTCATTAATGTAGGTATACTGGTTGGTGATAGTGTCCTGGCAGAGTGTATTGAAAGGGAAGGTAGGGTAGTGGATTATGATAAAAAACTGGCATAGGGTATGTATGGAAGGGGTTGGGTGGCAGATTATAGCTAGGGAGACCA
>SSNR01000143.1:1497631-1518231 GCA_006937965.1 Callopanchax toddi | reverse complement strand
CGTGCGATTAAATCGCTCAGCCGGGTTACCCTGCGGATGGTATGGGGTTGTGCGTGAGCGTCCAACGCCAGTCAGCTTTTGTAAAGTCCAGAAGAGCTCATTTTCGAATTCACGCCCTTGGTCATGGTGTAACCTCAGGGGATACCCAAACCTGGGAATGAACTCGTTAAAGATCCTTTCTGCTGCAGTTTTACCACTTTTGTTGCGGGTTGGATATGCCTGTGCATATCTGGTGAAGTGGTCAACCACCACCAGAATGTACTGGTATCCTCCTCTGCTTGGCTCCAAATGCATGAAATCAATGGACACAAGCTCCATGGGTGAGCTAGATGTTATACTTGACATAGGAGCTCTGATGTGGGTAGCAGGTTTCTTTTGTTTGATGCATGGACACTGACGGGTGATGTAAGCTTCAATATCTCGCCGCATATAAGGCCAGTAAAACCTTTGTCTAGCCAGATTAAGAACTCTTTCTGTTCCCACATGGCCCATGTCGTCATGCAAGTGCTTCAGAACTAGTGACTTGAAGCTGCTTGGCAAAACTAGCTGACGGTTTTCTGCTCTTTTGCGGTATAAAATCCCCTCTTCAACATGTAGCTTTGTCCATTCATGCATCATTTTCTTTGCAGTGCCCTTTATTTCTCTTTTTATATCCTCGGTGAGTTTTAGTCCAGACTCTTTCATTCTCAGGATGTCACCAATCACAGGATCTTTTCTTTGAGCCTTTTGTAGTTCTTCCAGATCAATAGACTGAATGACATCACTGCAACTTGGTTCAAGCTGAGGACCTTGTGCTAGGGTTAGTGCAGCAACCCAGGCAACATCATCATGCTGACCTGCTCCACAGCCTTCCCATACAGCTGTAACAGCTTCCCTGGAGAGCTCTTTTGTACAGACTGCCACATATCTGTCGATATCTAGGGGGCGTCTGGACAAGGTGTCTGCATCGACATTCACTTTACCGGGTCTGTAGCGGATTTCAAATCTGAAGTCTGACAACTCTCCCACCCACCTGTAGCCAACTGCATTTAGTTTTGCAGTGGTCATGACGTAAGTTAATGGATTATTGTCGGTATAGATGGTAAAATGTGGGGCATAAAACAAATAATCCCGGAATTTCTCGCAGACAGCCCACTTTAGTGCGAGAAACTCCAACTTGCCTGAGTGTAGCCGATAGTTTTTCTCAGCGGGCGTGAGCGTTCTCGAGCCATAGCCAATAACTCTGAGTTTCCCATTTTGTCTCTGATATAGGACTGCACCCAGTCCTTTATCTGAGGCATCCGTATGAAGCACAAAAGGGAGCTCAAAGTCAGGGTAAGCAAGAATGGGGGGGTTCACCAGCATCTCAATGAGCCTGCACAAGACCTCCTGATGCCGTTCAGTCCATATTACAGGTGTTTTGGATGGGAACTGTGCCCCTCTCTTTTTCTGTTGGCCAGGCTGTTCTCGAGACTGCTCCTCTTTTGTTTTCTTGGGTTGCAAGAGCTCATAGATGGGTTTTGCTATCCTTGAAAAATCTTGGATATATGAACGATAGTAGCTCAAGAACCCAGCTATTCTCCTCACATCACCAACTGTAGCAGGTGTTTCTTTCTCAAGTGCATACACTGCCTCAAGGTCTTTTGGGTCAATGCGTACGCCCTCTGCAGAGACTAAACGACCCACATATCTAACTTCTTGCTTGAACAAGTCACACTTGGTAGGACGGAGTTTGACTCCGTGGCTCTGTAAGGCTCTCAGCACCTTTCTCAGTCCTTCTACATGATCTTCAAAGGTTTTGGCATAGCATAAAATGTCATCCAGATAAGGGATGCAGCACTCATCCCGCAGGGGTGACAACATCTCCTCCATGCTGCGTTGGAATGAGGCAGGGGCATTGGTCAAACCAAAGGGGATCCGCACCCATTCATAGAGGCCCCAGGGTGTGATAAAAGCAGTGAGATGACGGGATCCCTCCGCGATGAAACCCTGGTGGTAAGCTTTCCCCTGATCGAGTATGGAAAACCAGCTATACCCTCCCAAAGTATCAATGAGGTCCTGTATTCTGGGCAAGGGGTGACGGTCTGATACTGTGCGTTGATTAAGAAGGCGATAATCAATACAAAGCCTCAGGGATCCATCCTTCTTCCTAACACATACAATGGGAGCAGAGTAAGGAGAATGAGATCTCACAACCCATCCCCTAGCCAGAAGGTCTTCAATATACTCCTTAACCTCTTTATAAAGAGGTTTTGGGATGGAGGCATATGATTTTTGGATTGGGGTGTTATCTTTAAGTGTTATTGTCATCTCTAAACTCGGAATACACCCCAGGTCATTCTCATCTCGTGCAAAGGCTCCGGATTCTTCCTTCAGCATCTTTTTGACAATCTTTTGCTGATCCTCTGTTAGATGAGTGACATCCACTGGGGGTTCCCATTCCAGCTCCACCACTTTGTCACTGTCCTGGTGGGCACTCTTTGACACTTTTGGCTCTTGTTGTTTTGGTGTGTCAGTCTGAATGACACCTATAATTGGCTCAACAGTGCCCAGAGCTGTTTTGTGGACCAGGGTCACATCATGTCTGTTGTGATTGGCAATGGGAACTTGAACAAATGGGGTTTTTGCCTCACTGACTGCTAGCAAACTGCTCCCAACATCTAACTGTTGTAATGTGGGGTTGCTTTCATTGGGTTCAAATAGCACCAGTCTGTTGGAGAGGTCAACTGAAAGGGGCATTTTGCACTTTACATGTCGGATCTGGCCTGCTGGAATTACCACCTCATGCAGTCCCACTTTAAGCAACCCCCGACAGTCCTCATTTTCAGTGGAAAGTCTAGTCTGGATAAAGTTAACTAGTGCTGCAGCTTTGTCATCCTGGAGATCCATTGCTCTGCGAAGGAGGCCAACTATAGTGGGTCTAAGATTTGTGTTTTCTTCTGGGCCCTGTATTAGCTGTTCAATCACATTGAACCCAAGAAGGGGACCATCCAGGGGCACCTTACTCACTAAGAATGGTACCTGTACTGTTAAGTTGGGATCACTGTTCTCTGGAAGGCTAACCATCACACCCACCCAGCCATCATAAGGTAAAGGCTGACCATTAACAGCTAGTACACTGAGAGCCTTATCTCCGACTAGTTCAGAGAGTGGTCGAAGTTTGTGGTCAGGGAGAAATGTTTTCACCCACTGATGATCTAAAAGACTCACTTGGGCACCAGTGTCGAGCAAACAATCTACTGCATAACTGTGAATGTAACANGGTCAGCTGTGCCGTGTTCTTGCTGCTGGTGGAGATCCTGACCCCCCCCACCCTCCTTGATGTGTTTATCGGTTGTTGTGACTGTGTGTAAAATGCTACTCCCTCCCTCCATTTTGTTTACATTTTCTTCTGCTCCCATCTTTATTTTTTTTGCCCAAATATTGTGTTGAAGTTGCCCCAATATTTCTGCCCAAGACTTTAGTCCCTTACACAAGCCAATGTCCCACTTTATCTCATAATTTACAATGTAGATCCCCTGATGGTACCCCACATCTTGAAGTTTGCCCCAATATTTCTCTTTGCCCAAGCCCAAGTAAATGTCCCACTTTAACTCATAATTTACAATGTAGGTCCCCTGATGGTACCCCAAATCTTGCCCAAATATTGTATCTGGCTCCCATCTTTATTTTTGGCCCAAATATTGTATTGAAGTTGCCCCAATATTTCTGCCCAAGACTTTAGTTCCTTACACAAGCCAATGTCCCACTTTATCTCATAATTTACAATGTAGATCCCCTGATGGTACCCCAAATCTTGCCCAAATATTGTATCTGGTACCCCCAAATCTCTGTTTTGTTTTTTATTTTCAATGTTTTCTCTGTTTTTTTTTTTTTTTTTAATTATTATTGTCAAGCGCTTTGTGATGTATATCTGTGAAAGGCGCTATATAAATAAACTTTACTTACTTACTTACTTACTTTTTCAGTCTCAAGCTGGACAGTGTGGGCATGAGTTACCTTTTGGCGAGTTGAATGCCCCAGCCTTCTTTGTCTTTCACTCTCTTCACTTGACATTTTATTGACTTTTCTTATCAGTGCTTCATCTGAGACAGTACAGTCAGACAGCAGTGATTTAAGATCATTTCGAATGTCACTGTACTTTGGGAGAAGACCCTGATGAATAGTGCGCAGGAACACATTTTGGATTGTTCGTGGCTCATATTCAATGTCCATATTGTCTTGTCTTGAAGCAAACATCACTTTTTGTTTCAGTCCAATCAGTCTGTACAGAAACTGTTGGGGGGACTCATGCTCATGTTGCTTTGTGCTCATCAATTCCTGAAATAGCTCACTTCCGCTCTTTTCACTCAAGTGTGATCGTAGTAGGCTCTTCAGCTCTCGGACAGTTAAATCATCTTTACTGATCAGCATGTCCTTAAATTGTCCAGGTTTGATGATACGAAGCACACCTTGGATGATTTCTCCCTCTGTGTGCTTGGACTGCATCCCCTCATCCATCTGCTTACACAGCCCATGGTAACTGATGTCAGCGGTGTTGTCTCCAATTTGACCCCCATGTACTTTAAACTCTCTCCGTTGCAGGAATGGCAGGTCTTTCAGGGAAACCATCTGATCAAGCTTGGGGTGGGAGGTGTCTTTGGGGAAGGTGTGAGTGGATGCACGTCCCTCTCTGACCTGGTGTGTGTGTGCAGTACTAGCAGGTTTTAACTCGGCAAGCTTTCTACCCAGTGCTTCATAGTTAGCGCTTAACTTCTCATAATCAGATAAACTTGTGTCATCAGAACTAGAGGGTAATGGGGCAACATTGATTACAGTACCCTGTTGTGGAGCGGGAGCGGAGGTAAGAGTATTTTCAGTGACAACCTCACTCTCTGCTTCCTGTTCTGATACATCAAACACACGCTTATTAATTAGATCAATAATCACATCACTGAGCAGCCATAAATGAGACAGTCCTTCATCCTCTGACTCAACCAGAGTTTTACAACTCAGGTAGGAATATATGTAATCAAAACAACTCTGCTCATCACCCAGTTTGATGTGTGTAGAATCAAGATCTGTTACTGGTGTGATGTTTGTGGCAACCTGAAATAGTTCATCTGCTGTCAGCTCCTGAAGATTCTTCTTGATCTTCCAGGTGAGGTTTCGCCTTTCAGTGTTTTCCAATGTGTCCTTCGGTTAGCGACTCCTCACAGAACAGTAAGCTCAAGCAAGCAGCACGTCACTCCTCCAGCCGTGACCCCTTCACCATCCGTGGACCTGTGGCTCCCTCAGTGACACGTCTGTCGCTCACCCTCATCTGTGATGTCACCTCAGGGTTCTCATTGGTTATGGGATCAGCATCGTCTCTCGTGGAATGCCAATCCCCGTACGGGCCACCAAAATTATGTTACAGGCCTTCGAAGGGTCTGTATTTTTGCAGGAAAAGACAAGAAAAAGGCATGAGCTGTTGTCTGTCGGCAGGCAGGTTCTGGTCTGATTTATTAACAGAAAGTCAAACATTTAACAGTTTTTCTAATTCACAGTTTCCATTTCTTTTCAACATTCCCAAAAACTCAAATTATTAATCTCTAAATCAATTATTTTATAAAGAAAATAAAGTGTCTCTTCAGATAGTTTACTTTCATCTTATCATTTACAGCAATTTCCTTTAAATCTGTTTAGTTGCAGCTTTAAGACAAAATATAGATTAGCACATCAAATGCTACTGTTTACCTGCTTATTCAACAATTTATCATGCTCAAGAACAGCATTTTTAACATTCATTGGCAGCAAACACGCTCATAAACATTCTTTATAACATTACTTTTGTATTTTTAATAAACTCAAATGCATAAAATCATGTCAATGTACAATACTCACATTAAATATCAAGCTATCAAAGTAACACTTGTCCTGGAGCCACATGTAAGCTAAATTATACACGTGTAGGTCCGCCATCTTTACCCAATACACACTAATGGTAACTTCTCCTCCACAGCACACAATTAACATTCTTTTCCAAATTTCCAACTTATCTCTGTACATAAAAGATACAAAACATAGCAAAACGAGTTCTAATAAACTTCGGAGTCATCTGAGTCTAAAATACTCATGTTACTAACCTGTATTTTTGCAGGAAAAGACAAGGAAAAGGCATGAGCTGTTGTCTGTCGGCAGGCAGGTTCTGGTCTGAGCTCCGAGCAGACAACCACACCCAGGACTCACCTTGGGAGAAACTCCCCCTGCTGGTGACTTATAAAAACTACAGTTACCTCAAAACTGTCAACAAAACGTGTTCTTCTTATAGAAGATGGACCTTTTTACTTAAATAAAATGAATATAACTTTAAAACCTTCAATGTAATATGACATTTAAGAGTATCACACATGCATGGGGGGAACATGCAACTCCATGCAGAAGGCCGCAGCCGGGATTTGAACTTACGTCCTTCTTGCTGTGAGACAGAATGTTTTTATTTGGCATTGAACCAGCATCCTGGTACAACAAAATCTAGTTATATGTAGTTGTTATTAAAACTAACCAATAAAAAGTTTGTTTCAAAAAGATTTCTAAATTATTATTTCAAATGTCAGGCTTCAAAAGGTTAATATGTACCCAGACCATTTTATTAGTTGCACCTTGCTAGAACCGACTTTTTCCTTCAGGACGTCCTTAATTCTTTGTTCTGTTGATTCAACAAGGTGTTGAAAACATTCCTCAGAGGTTCTGGTCCATGTTGATAAGGCAGCATCACACAATCCCTGTTGATTTTTTGACTGCACATCCATGATGTGAATCTCCTGTTCCACCATATGCTAAAGGTTCTGGACTGGATTGAGATCTGGTGACTGTGGAGGTCGTTGGAAACCAGTGAAACCATTGTCATGTTCTAGAAACCAGTTGGAGATGATCTTATCTTTGTGACATGGAGCGTCATCCTGCTAGAAGTAACATCAGAAGATGGTCCACTGTGGTCATATGGGAATGGACAAGGTCAGTAACAAGAGACAGGAAGGATGTGGAGTTTAAATGATGCTTGGCTGGTACTGAGGAGCCCAAAGTGGGATAAGAAAATCTCCCCCACCAGCAGCAGCCTGAACCATTGGTACAAGGATGGATCCAACTTTCATGTTGACACCAAATTCTGACTCGACCATCTGAATGTTGCTGCTGAAATTGAGACTCAGACCAGAAAACATTTTCCAGTTTCTTCTGGTCCAGTTCTGGGGATCCTGTGTGAATTGTAGCTTGTTTCCTGATCTTAGCTCTCCTGGTGTGTTCTGCTGCTGTAGTTGTGTGTTCTGCTGCTGTAGTTCATCAGCTTTAAGGTTCAACATGTTCTGGTTCAGACATGATGTTCTGCAGACCTTAGAACCAGTGTTTATTTAAGCTCCTGTTGACTTTCTATCACCCAGAACCAGTCTGTCCATTCTCCTCTGGCCTCTGACATCAACAAGACATTTTCATCCACACATCTGCTGCTCATTAGCTTGGTGACATTGGTTGTGGGTCAAAATCCCAGTAGATCAGCAGGTTCTGAACTACTCAGACCGCCTGTATCAACAACTAGGCCATGTTCCAAGCCACTTAAAGCTCTTTTCTTCCTCATTCTTCTCCAAGTCATCATCCTCACATCTAGGTGCCATGTGATTGGCTGACTAACTATTTGTGTTAAGAAACTGAACAAATGGCATGTGCATTCAAAAAAATGTCATATATACTATAAGGTAGCATTTTGTCTTTTTGTTGATCCCATAATACACTTTTTCACTTTCCTTCAACAATATGCTACTTTCCAAAAAATGTTCAACTTCCAAAAGAAACTTCACTTCACTATTATTTCCTCTGCAGGTCGTTCTTCTGCAGTGCCCACTGTAACAGCTAAACTATAAGATCAAATCTAACCTCAGCAGTCTGTTCAGGTACTCACAGAGGCTCGAGAAAAGGGCTGAAATGACCCTTACTATATCTTTTAGCACAGCAGGTCAATGAACCTACAGCTCATTGCATCTTGTCCACATTGATTGACCTGTCAGATCACGTCAATGCATGCATGGACAGAATACTCTGCAGTTACATTCTGCTCACACAACTATTCACAAATCTCTGTGCTCCACCTGCAAAAAATTAAAATCAAACCAAACTGATCCTGCCCTCTCACCAGTCAGGTTGTGAGTCTGACAAACTCACTTATCCATTTTCATGATAAGGAAGTCAGAACAGATTAAATCACATAACAGTCACCTGATTCTTAGAAATGCCCCATGCTGAATGTTGACCCTGTGTGGATTCGTATGTATCATACACATGGGTGGTTTTTCAGCTTGTATTGATCTGAGTTGCATTTTTAAACATATTTTTCTGTTTTTTCCCCACACTGTGTATTCTGTATAGAAAGAAACATCAATTCTGTTGAGCTTATTTATAAGGTATACTGCCGATTCACAACAAAAGTCTTGTCAAAGATCTGTACAAAAAGTCCAAACATATCAGGATACGTCCAGATTCAGTCACCTAGGGGCCGCAGTGGGAAGGAAAACTCACTTTAACTAACTTCCTTTAAGAGAGGGATCATGTTAGAAACTTTCCCTGCAGTGAACTCCACTACTTGTAACCCTAAGAAAACAATTACATTGTCCTTATAATAATTAAGAAAAGAGACCAAATTAGAGACTTGAGGAATAATGGTGATTTATAGTTTTGTTAATAATATGGTTGAAGTCAAGTGACTGTAAGGAATAGCTGTAAATGTAAAGGATTTATCTTAAAGTGGTGAAGAAAAAACCTTTTGACCTCTTTAGAATAATTTTAATCATGCACAATGACTACAAAATTTAACTCATTATTTAAGAAAACACTGGAGGAAAAGTACATATAAGTAATAGGTCATGGAGGCTAAAGTTACATATGAAGTTTTATGAGTCATTTTGGAAAATAGCAAAAGTAAAAAGCAACCATAAAGCTAGTGAGTTTGCAGCTTGCACTTTCCTAACTTTTGGGAGGTTTGGAATCGTCTGGTAGAAGAAGGTTTAGTTCTTCTTTCTTTCTAGATATAAATCACAAGGTGCTTTACATTTATAAACAAATGAGACAAGTATAGACAGAGAGTTGATAGTAGAAATCAAGAGGAGTTTGTGTAAAAGTCACTTTAAAGGATAAACATTCAAGGAGGTGAATTTTCATATTTGCTATAATCTGATAGGCCTCGCCTCACCTCATTTTCTTCCAGTTTTCTGATTCTGGGTCACGGAGGCAGCATCCGGAATCCCAGACTGTCCTCTTCCCAGCCTCCTCCACCAGCTCCTCAGGTGGGAGCAAGGTGTTCCCAGGACAGCCTGGTGATATAAATCCTTCAGTTAGTCATGGGTCAACCCTGGCTCCTCACAATATGGAGGAGCAGAGGCTCTACTCCATCTCCCAGATGTCTGAGCTCCTCCTCCTCCTATCTCTAAGGCTGAACCCAGCCACCCTGAGGAGGAAACTCGTTTTGGTTACTTCTATTCGTGATCTTGTTCTTTCTGTCATTACCTTAAAAATGACATAAGGTGAGGACTGGATTAACAGGTAAATGAAAAGCCTTGCTTTCTGGCTCTGCTACCTCTTCACCACAACAGACTGATTGAGCGTCCACATCACTACAGCCACTGCTCCGATCTGCCTGTCAATTTCCTGCTCCCTCCTTCCACTGCTCACCACTAGATACTCCTCCACTTGAGGTAGGATCTCTCCCCTGACCCAGAGATTGCAAACCAAACTTGTCCAGTTGAGAACCATGGTCTCAGATTTGGAGGTGCTGATCCTCATCCCAGCTTCACATTTAGCTGCAAACCTACCCAGCAATAGCTGAAGGTCAGAGCTTGATGAAACTAGGAGGACCACATCATCCAAAAAAAGTAGAGACGAGATCCTGCTGCTAACAATTTCAACAATATACACACCATGGCTGCTTCTAGAAATTATGTCCATAAAAGTCACAAACAGACAGTGTTGGGAGTAACGAGTTACAAAAGTAATTAATTATTGTAATGCATTGCTTTTTGCGGTAACGCAGTAATGTAAGGTATTACAGAAAAGAATCTGTAATATTTTACTCGGTACAATGTCAGTAACGCGCACATTACAGTGCATGTTTAACCCAGACTGAAGTGGTTTTCCAGAGGAGAAACGTCACTCAGCGCCAAATGTTTCACTTCCTGTAGTCAGACAGAGCAGAGAGGAGGCCGGTTCTGTCTGGATCATGCAGCAAACTCATGCGTGGTTCCGAACTGCGTAGGAGGAGCGCGCACAAGTCGCGTGCGCTGCCCAAGTCCTGCGCGCTCACAGTAACCAAAGCCCGCAGCGCGCCGCTCGGAAAAGACCTGAACTGACCAGGAACTGAGAAGTTTCCTGATAAAGAGTCGCTCTAACAGACTAGATTATTAACATCAGAAGTTGGAGAGCTCGCTCTCTCGCGCACCGAGCAGAGGAAAGCGCGCGTCATGCAGCGTCCGCTGCAGGAGGAGGAGCACACAGGTGGAGGTAGGAGTCAAACTATGAATAGGAACTCCCCATGAGCACAAGCTGCCTCAGGTATATATATACTGTGTGTGTGTGTATAGATTTAAATATACTGTATGTAGATATGATAGATTAATATACGGTTAGATGGATGGATGATAAATGATGGATGGATGGATGGATGATAAATGATGGATGAATAAATGATGGATGGATGGATGATAAATGATGGATGAATAAATGATGGATGAATAAATGATGGATGAATAAATGATGGATGGATGAATGATGGATGGATGGATGGATGGATGGATGATGGATGGATGGATGGATGGATGGATGGATGGATGGATGGATGGATGGATGGATGGATGGATGGATAGATGGATGGATGAATAAATGATGGATTGATGGATAAATGATGGATGGATGGATAAATGATGGATGGATGGATGATAAATGATGGATGAATAAATGATGGATAGATGGTTGGATGGTTAGATGGATGAATAAATGATGGATGGATGGATAATGATGGATGGATGATAAATTATGGATGAATAAACAATGGATGGATGGATGAATAATGATGGATGGATGATAAACGATTGATGGATGATAAATAATGGATAAATGATGGATGGATGAATGGGTTAATATACAGATGGATGGATATCTCCATGTATCCATCACATCTCCTTCCACTGAATGTGAATGATCTCATTTAGATGTCAAATCCATATTTACAGTTATTTTGATGAGAGTAACTTAAAGTAATGTAAAAGTAGTGTAATGCCTTACATTTAAAAAACAGTAATATTGTAATGTAAGGGATTACTTCAAAATGACAGTAACAAGTAATAAACAATGCATTACAGTTTTGAAGTAACTTGCCCAACACTGCAAACAGAACTGGTGACAAAGGGCAGCCCTGACAGAGTCCAACCCTTGAACAGGCCTGACTTACTGCCGGCTATGCAGACCAGGCTTGCACTCCTCTGATAGGCACTAATGGTGCTTTCACATCTGGATCAGCTCGATCTGGTCTGGGTAGGGTATTAGCTTTCACATCTACAGTAGGTCATACTGTATGTGCGTTTCTTGAGACAATCCGACCCCTTTTTGTGGACCTTCTTCTCGATGGTCCGACTGGGGCTGAGCTGACGCTACCTGGACCAGACCAAGCCAACCCAGATGTGAAAGTGCACTAAATGATCCTCAACAAAAGGCCAACCACCCCATACTCCAGGGTGTCCCTGAGGACAAAATCATAAGCTTTCTCCAAATTTTCTCTTTTCATTCAACATTGTTTTGTTAGAGTTGACATGTATATGTTGTTTTTAGATTTTCCTTTTGAATAAAAAAAAAATCCAGATTAGAAATAATCCCCTTTCATTCTTCTGAATTCATATTCTTCCCTTCCTCCTGAAATGTCTTTCAGCTCATGTTTTTTGTCACATAAAACCTCTCCAGTTCTTGATGTTGACATCTTACTGTGGGATTGTATTAATGAGGTGACTTTTGGTACCCTATTTTCCATAAACATAATGGAAATTGTGTTTAAATATATCAACATTTGATTGATCAGATCAGAAGATGTGTTGTGGTCTTAATACACATTTAGTTGCTTTATTTTTCAGTGGAGAATAATCAGAGATAATTTCTGTTGGGCAACTAAACAACCTTGAGAATTTGAATTAGAAAGTTACATTTTTACCTTTTTTTAAACCATCATTGTATTGTTTGTTATCTGTTTTATTATAAGTCTCCATCCCTAATTATTCAGTTTAGCAGGATGTCTATTAGTAATTCTAAACTTTATCTATTTGTGCTCCAAGGCAGCTTTAATGCAGCAAAAGGGCCTTTGATATCTTCAAAACAATTATGTGTGCTGAAAATTCAACAGGCTTTGCAGCTCAGTTACATATAAAAAGGCAAAGTGCTTTGAGTCTCCTTGGAAAGAAAAGCCCAATATCAAAATCTAATCCATAATCTATTATAAAAGTTTTGTAACTGTAACAGAAGGAATCACCTAAGATCAAACTGTGTCATTAAAAACTAGGATCTGAGATCAATGTAGGATAATAAGCTGTAATGGAGCTTATGGTAAAACCTGCATTGATGAATTAAATTAACTTAAAAATTTGGAAAATTGTGTTATTTGTGTTATGTGTAGTGTATACTAAAAAACAGAACAAGTAAATGGCTGCATTTGTATAATGCTTTACAATCAGTCATTCACCCACACATTCACATGCTGATGACAGTAAGCTACACTGGGACAGACTGAGGGAAGTTAAGCTGCCAGACACCAGGTGACCTCCAACCACCACCAGTGGGACCACTAGACCAAAGCTCAGTTGGGAGAGTGGCCGGTCTGGTAACCAGAGGGTCACCAGTTCGATCCCCAGCTCCGGCTGGGTTAGATCGTCGTTGTGTCCTTGGGCAAGACACTTCACCCAACTTGCCTGTGTGAACGTGAGTGTGACTGTGTGTGAATGTTGGTGGTGGTCAGAAGGGCCGATGGCGCAGAATGGCAGCCTCGCTTCTGTCAGACTGCCCCAGGGCAGCTGTGACTGTGTGAATGAATAATGCAACTCTGTAAAGCGTCTTTGAGTGACCTAAAAAGCGCTATATAAAACTGATGCATTATTATTATTAAATCAAACAACTACAAAATGAGGTTTATATACAGTATATAAATCTAATCCATTATCACTATTAGTAGTAGTAGTATATTTTATCTCCTCTGTGTGAAGGAATCTCATGGGACTTGATTATAATCAGTGTTGGGTAGTATCGGAATACATGTATTTAGAATATTGTATTTAGAATACTATTTTGATGTACTGTATGTACAGTTACTATTTTTAAGCATGGTATTCAGAATACAGTTACTTTCGTAATACCATTGGAATACTTGGAATACTTGTGTCTCCATCTTGTGTAGGTTATCTATCCCATAATGCCCCTAAACAACATGCCTCCGTTACCCTAACAACCCTACCAAAACACGAGGGTACACTCCCGACCAGCGCCATAGAGAAACAGAGTTCGGACACTTCCATTGGCTCCAATAGAAAGAATGGAATGCGGAAGTAACGTCGGTCATGGAGCTCTCAATAGTTCCAAACAAAGCCCAGACGCCAATAGTTCCACCACAGAGCGCTGTTCATTATCGCTGTTTCGGAGCTATTTTCTAATGTAAGTTGATGAAATGACAACATTTTTGACACTGTGAAGCGTTAGCTGACTACTCTGTACCAAAATAAGTCAGTAGTGATTTTTCTTGTAGCCAGTTTTAGTAAATTAATCGTGTCAACCGGCTAGTAATCTGTTTAGCTGAAGCTAGCTTGTTGTTAGCGGCAGGTCTGTGTGTTACACTGGCCCCTTTCTGTCTCATTCAGCTTTGTAAATATCCAGAACTTTTTGAAATATTTATCTTTAGAGTTTGATAAATTGTTTGGTGATTTTCTGGATTTAAATAAGTTCTAATCAGACACAAACATGTACGTGTAAACTTTAGGCTCCAACTCAAAGGAAAGTTTTTAACTTGTTGCTGTCAGGTCTTTACCTCTTTTAAAATCGTTATTAAATTATCTCAACTACATAAAAAGCATTTAGCATTTAAAGGGTTAGTGGTTGACTGGTTCATGTCCAATTTAATTGTTACTTTGACCTCTTGGTCCTTTACAGACATAAATGTCTGCATAATGGTGATATTATCAGTGAAGAAAAATGTGATTTTGAACATGAGTTAATTATGGATTGTTTTTCAGTTAAACCACACGAGGCTGATTTCATGACCTGCTGAACCGTGCTACACACTCAGGATCAACTCGTGTAATTTTCACAAATAAATCTGTGTCCTCCTGTTCTGTCCTCCTCTTCCTCCTGAAGAATCAGAGCTACATCAGGACATCTGAACACCAGTGAACATTTACAAAGTTGATATTTACTGCAGGACTAATAATTTTCATTTGTTTTATAATTAAATTAGCATTTTTGCCATGCAATTGGGATTAGACTATTTAAGAACTGAACAACAAAGTAACTATTAATATGTCAGCAGCATTGGAACAACAGAACAGTAATTAAAATATATTATTGAAGAGTTACAGGTAACACTGCTGCTGCAATTACATTCATGTCCATTTTCATGTTTTCAGATGGGCTGAACATGAGTTCCATCCAAATGCAGCTCAGCCAACCATGGTAAGGCAATCAACACTAAGAAGTGTTAAAATACACATGTTTGTATTTATAAAATTAGGTATAAAAGTATAGTGATATCTACAATTACACAGTAAATGTTTCTGTTGTTCAAGCCTCAGCATCTTAATTAGTAATATTTAGTTTTCCTTCAAAGCAGTGGGAATGTGCTTCTGTGATGATGATTGTTTTCTGAGTTCTCTGAAACTTTTCTCTGTCAGGAGGTCAGCAGGTGTGAAGGTCCACATCGAAGGAGCTGCTGTCAGTGATGAACCCTCTCTAGAACTCAAACATGTTTTAACATTGTATGAAATAAAATGCCTTGGTGCAGAAGTAATGACTAAGCAGTGTAAATAGTAGTAAAAGTATTTCTTTCTTAAAGCTTGTTTTATATGATGCTGTATAATAAAATGTTTGTTTCTTTGCACAAATCATTCCACATTTATTCTCTCATCCAATAAGGTTTTATCTAGAAACAGTTTTATTTTATTAACATTATACTCAGTTATTACTTTACAAAAATTGTTACGCTAGATTAGAAGCTCAATGAACAGGGTTATAGATGCATGGAGTCACTTCACATGAAAAATAAACATAAAATATGGAATAATGATGTCTTCTACAGAAGATAATAATCTGGGTTGTCAGTTAAAACATCCACTGACAAGTTTTCTCCAAGTCCTTTAAAACTTTAACATCAGAGCTCTTTAACACGAGCACATTTATAGGTTAAGATAAACAGTAGCATCTTCATGCTAGCATGCAGAAAGAGCTCTTAATAGGCCTTATACTCTGGTTTTCTTTACTTGGTTAGCATAATAATAAACCACTCTAAACCTGCTGGTAGAGATCAGTATATTGCAGAAACATTTTAATTTTTAAATATAATCTGTAGCCTAAATTTTCTACGATAAATGTTGTTTCTGCCGCTCCTTAAAAAAAAAAACCTTTGATAAAATACATAACTGGGGGTAACTGACGTACACTGTTGGTCAATAATTACCAAAAATAGCTTGGGAGATGAGAAAATAATGGTTGCAGCAGTGTATCCTGCCAGAAACCGCTCTGACTGACTGACAGCGCTGAGCTGTTGGAACTATTGGAGGCTGCATGAACCACGTGACCACCTGTCGGCGAGATCAAAGCGTGTCGTAACTTTCTCTTTATACGACTTTGCTCCCGACCAGCTGGTAGCAACAGGTATCAGCCTAGCCTCGTATGGATTCAGACCAAGAGATGGAGTGGTTGGAGGCACAACCGCAGCTGAATCAACCTACCAGCAGCGGAGGAACAAATGCATTCATGTCCTGGAAATTCAAGCTAATTTTCATTCTAAAAAAGGAATGGGGCGAGCAAAATATGACGGTGCAGTGTGATCTTTATCTGCCAGCTAACAACCTACTAGCTGCATCCAAAGACTCTAATCTAATATGATCTGAAGAAACCCCTTAAAGTTAGTTTTAGCTTTCTAGTTTTGCTTCCTTAGTACTTTATTTAACAGCCTGTATCGTGTTAGTTCTGTCATTTCTCACATTTACATTGTCGGTGTTGTATCTGAAATGACGTTAGCTTGATGATGTTGTTGTGGTTTCCCCATAATTGTGGGTTTCATGTTAAGAGCTTTCCATCTGGAGTGCAATGAACATCAAGAACATCACTTTGCAATAGACTTAAATCGTGTTTTATAGGGGAAGTATTCTAAGTATTTCAAGTATTCAGAATACAGTACCAGGATTAAGCAAAGTAACGGAATACAGTACAAAATACATTTTGAAACAGGTCTTCAGTATTCTGTAACTGAACACATTTGCAAAGTATTCTCCCCAACACTGATTATAACTCATGCTCATTCAGTACCTGCATCCTTATTCATAAAGCAATTGATTAATCCATTTGCCTAGCAATCCCAATTATAAATGCAAATTTAAATAAAACTTTTCTCACATAAAAAGCCAATTATTTGTCATTAATTAGCTAAATGTTTTAGAGTATTTAACCATCAAAAGCTTTAACTTACAGCCAGGAAGTAAAACTAAATCTGTGAAGGGAAAAATTAATCTCTGCTTCACAAAACGTTAGAGACATCTAACCAGAAGAAAGGAAAATCAAACAGACTATTGGAAAAGGCAGAAAATTGTCTATTTTGAACTGCTGGTTATTGTATTAAGTGTGAGTGTGACTAAATTTGCACTAAGACAAATATATAATAGCAACTTTGAATGCAGCCTTTCATATATGGCTGGTACTGATGTTTGGATGAACCCATTTAATCAAAGGTTCTCAACATAGAAGCAAATCTGGAGAGCTAGTTTGGTATGATCTGCATAACCCAGCTGCTTCATGCTGGGATATTTTTGTAGGAGTTCCTACTTAACTCATAACTTTGTTCTGATTTGTCAAAGTGCAATCTGTCTTTCATCCATGCAGCTCTTTACATAACTCCTCACTGTTACCAAGGATTTGTGTTTTATGTCTTTCTTAAGTTGGAAATATAAAGGAAAGGAATATAAAATAATATTTGAATGTACTGAAAAAACTGAAAATAGATGTTAGTTTAGCATTTTATGAGGAATATTTTGTAGATTTTTACATGTAGCTTTTTTGTGAGCCTTGAGTATAAAAAACATGCTGCATTGACATACTGTATACCACCCTTTGGTGAATTATTGTTTAATAAATCTAAGCTACATTAAAGAACAAATGTCACTTGTTTACTAAACTGAACTAATATGACATGCTTCTTGAAGAATCCATGAATGAAAAACTTGCACTCTTCCAGATTGTGAAACAAGCAGCACTGTGTGCATGTGTGTGTACATGAGATCATAGGATCCAAAGAGCAGCATGATGTGAAGAAGTCAGACTGCTGAAAGAGCTTCATTTCCTAACTAACCATCTGCTGTTGGCTTGGTGGAGATCAGTTTGGTGTGGCGTCTGCTGACTGCACAACTGTACATCACAGTGCACCGTGCAACCAAGCTGAACATTGACTGAGACAAGAGTTTTGCTTCACCAAGCTTTGCAATGCACTGCACTTAACTTGGCATAGAGAAAATTTGTTTTAGCATGGCACATGCAATAAGACAAATGCATTTCAGAGCACAGCATCCGTGTTGTTGCTGATAGTGTGCAATATATGTCAGTACAGTGGCTGCCAATAGGTGGCCTGTGGGCTGCGTCCAGCCCACTGTGCCCCCCAAGCTGTGATTCTTTACATGTTTCAATACTGAGACGGCCTGGTTTTGTATGTGCAATAACAGAAAGACCACAAGATGCTTGTATTTAGTATGCAATAGAGCAATGTGCATCGCCATCTGCATGGCAACAACATGTTAACTTCCAGTCACAGTGTCACTCAGAAGTTACTACAGCAGCGTGCACATCATGTTGGTTTCACTTTCAGAGCGGTTTGCTTAGTGAAACTCCCTCAGCAAGCAAGAGTTTAGATTGGGGGGGAATGGTGTGCTCCAAATTTGCTGCAAAAAGATGAATGGACTGAACAGTCTGCATTAATTCTAACCAGCAGTAGACCGATGTGTTTAATTTGCCCACTGGCATGATAAAGATTTACAATTTGAAACGGCACTAAATAATTTCCCTAGGACTTTCATTTCTGAGCTCTTGATATCTTTGTTTAACAAACAGTTCTGTGGAGGGGTTGATTGTTTTTGTTAAACTGAAAAGGACATTTTTATATTCTATTTCTGAGATGCTTGATTCACCTTTTATTTGAACAGCAATACATTTTTTGTCTGTTTATGAGATTCTTTGTACTGTATCTTTATTTCATCATCATCATGTTGCGAATCTGATGAATCTGTAGAATCCAACGGCCCGCGCGCAAAGCATCCTGAGATAGCATTTTCCAGTGAGGATACACCAGACCCATCCTCAAAATTCGAGTGGAATGAGGACGCATTTGAGAACGCAAGAGTATCCTTCAAATTTGGACAGCACTCGTCGCTTTACTGTGACGTCATTCGCCTCTACTCACAAGCATCCTACTGCTGGATTCGGACACAGCCTATGTCTAACATGCCTAACATACACCATTAAAACCCACAACCATGACAAAAATTAACAAATTGATAGATAAGTTAATAAATAAGTCATTTAATGACTAAATGGCAACAGGAAACAATATTAGTAGACTCAAAGTATTCTTTAGAATAACATAACATTAAATAAATGAAATATTTTAACGCATTTTCATATTGACAATAGATTTAAAACGCCACAAAGAACAGAAAACAAAGTGCACCACGTTCAGCTTCTGTCTTTGAAACATTTTTAGCTCTGTGTGCCAAATGAAGCCTCATCTCAGAGGATCTTCAATCATCCCTCTCTCCTTGATTATGTGGTCACACAGTGCACCAATCAGCAGCTGACCTTTTATACTGCAGGAGCAGTCACAAACACAGTAGGAGGAATGTGGGTGTGATCAGTGGGCTTGGCAGCCGGGGAGCACCAGCCGAGGTAGAGAGGACAGTCTGGTTTGTGCACAGAAGATATTTGGATTTGAACCTTGGAACCATTTTGCAGACACTGCAGTGATTACATGAACCACTGAGAGACGCATATCGAAGAGCTCAGTAGAAACATAAAACATGCCAAAGGAAGCAGGAGACTCAATTAGTTAAGTCCCCCATTAGCTTGATTGTAAACTCTCGAGGATTTGTATGGAAATAACGTGGAAGTTTTTTTAAGCCAGCAGATGAGTGTTGAGGGGATTTAAATGGAAGACATTTTACATAAAACAGCACAAATACTTTTTGATTTCTGTCAGGGGGATTTCTCAGCTTTCAAATTTGTACTTTTCAAATCCCCAACTCTGCAACGTTAGATTTATAGTTCCAATTTTATTCACAAGTGTATGGAACTAGGATTGAGACTTTAGTTTTGTACTTGTAAGTTATGTTTTGTACTTGTACCTTTTAGTTTTGTACTTGTAAGTTATGTTTTGTACTTGTACCTTTTAGTTTTGTACTTGTAACTTATGTTTTGTACTTGTACCTTTTAGTTTTGTACTTGTAACTCATGTTTTGTACTTGAAACGTTTTGTTTTGTAGTTGTAATTTTTAGTTTTGTATTAACCTATGTTTTGTACTTGAAACTTTCAGTTTTGTACTTGTAACTTAGTTCTGTGACTTGCACACATTTTAAAAAATATAAGTTTCAAATTACATGTTCAAATTGCAGGGTTTTACACGCGTCACAAAGCTATGAGTTACAAAACACAAAACACAAAACATTTTTGACCATATATGGCTTGCTCAGGAGGACCAATCATGAAAGAGGGAGGCA
Organism: Callopanchax toddi; assembly: GCA_006937965.1. Lineage (NCBI taxonomy): Eukaryota > Metazoa > Chordata > Actinopteri > Cyprinodontiformes > Nothobranchiidae > Callopanchax > Callopanchax toddi. The sequence goes on along the minus strand of SSNR01000143.1, from coordinate 1,498,254 downwards.
GTGCTCACAACCAAACATGATTACAGTCACTCTTTACCAGTAGGTGGCAGTGAAGGTCCTTCACAAGTAATGCTGTCAGACAGAAATCCGTTTGTGAAAAATCTACTCCACCAGCAGCGTTCTTCAGACGACCGATCTACACTGAAGGTAAGAACTAACTTCAAGTCTTGTAAAAGTTTGAAGTATCCCTCTAGGCTTCACCTTATTTAGTTATTTAGTTTTAACTCGCTAAAACAAACGTGTGTTCAGTCGGCTTGTTATGCTAATGTGAGCTAGCAGGCTAGCAGGCCATGGACAATTAAAACTGTTAGGGTAAAACGTCACATGTTAGATGTTTCAGTGTTTGTTTTTGTGAGGTAATGATTAACTTTTCACACTGGCTGGATTTTGTTACCTTGCCAGAGGAGACTGGTGTTTTAGCCGGCTAGCTCTGTTGAGGCCTACTGTTAAACTGAATGAAGCCTCAAATGTTTGTTCTTTTACTTCAGAGACTCAGACCCTGGAAACATCTTAAGGCTCCACCGACCAGCAGCACCCCTCGTGGTCAAATGGCACCAAAAAGTGTTCTGGTTAGTGGTGTTAGTTTAATCAAAATGTGTCTAATTCATTACCAAACCTTTTTT
>SSNR01000143.1:1486398-1496900 GCA_006937965.1 Callopanchax toddi | reverse complement strand
ATAAGAGACAGATCCTGATGTTCTCTGCCCAATGATGGTTGGAGGAAGTCAGCAGAACCTGCTCTTCACTTCTTAGATGGACCTAGACAACAGGAGAGACACTGCGGCCGTCTTAGAAGAAGCTGCAACATCTGTAAATAAAAAAAAACTGTTAGCTTATAGTTTATCAAAACAGCAGGTGTGTCTGTAAGTAATAAAATTTAAGGTCACCTTACAAATGTAGACAAGTCACAAATAAACACAGCAACAGGAAACAATACAAACCAAGTTAAAAACAAACTGAAGGCACTACTCTGAATATAAATAAGGCTTATGCACCAGAAAAACACATTTGTTCTTTCAATGTATGATTTTCTAAAATCAAAATTAATTATGACTATTTACTAGTTTAATTGATAAATATTTAAACACTTTACTGTTTATTGTTGACTGACTTGACTTAAAGATAACAGCTCATGACATTAGTCTACAAGCCATTTAAAGCAAACTATGCAACAAATATTAGTAGTGCACATTACTAACCCAATGGAAATAATATTAATATAAGTTCCCTGACCAAAATTTACTGAAAGCAGTTTCTTTTAGTCAGGACTTTATGAAGTTGGTCTTCAGCTGTTTTGATTTTGTAAACAACTAAATGTATATATAAAAGGTTTGGTAATGAATTAGACACATTTTGATTAAACTAACACCACTAACCAGAACACTTTTTGGTGCCATTTGACCACGAGGGGTGCTGCTGGTCGGTGGAGCCTTAAGATGTTTCCAGGGTCTGAGTCTCTGAAGTAAAAGAACAAACATTTGAGGCTTCATTCAGTTTAACAGTAGGCCTCAACAGAGCTAGCCGGCTAAAACACCAGTCTCCTCTGGCAAGGTAACAAAATCCAGCCAGTGTGAAAAGTTAATCATTACCTCACAAAAACAAACACTGAAACATCTAACATGTGACGTTTTACCCTAACAGTTTTAATTGTCCATGGCCTGCTAGCCTGCTAGCTCACATTAGCATAACAAGCCGACTGAACACACGTTTGTTTTAGCGAGTTAAAACTAAATAACTAAATAAGGTGAAGCCTAGAGGGATACTTCAAACTTTTACAAGACTTGAAGTTAGTTCTTACCTTCAGTGTAGATCGGTCGTCTGAAGAACGCTGCTGGTGGAGTAGATTTTTCACAAACGGATTTCTGTCTGACAGCATTACTTGTGAAGGACCTTCACTGCCACCTACTGGTAAAGAGTGACTGTAATCATGTTTGGTTGTGAGCACTGCCTCCCTCTTTCATGATTGGTCCTCCTGAGCAAGCCATATATGGTCAAAAATGTTTTGTGTTTTGTGTTTTGTAACTCATAGCTTTGTGACGCGTGTAAAACCCTGCAATTTGAACATGTAATTTGAAACTTATATTTTTTAAAATGTGTGCAAGTCACAGAACTAAGTTACAAGTACAAAACTGAAAGTTTCAAGTACAAAACATAGGTTAATACAAAACTAAAAATTACAACTACAAAACAAAACGTTTCAAGTACAAAACATGAGTTACAAGTACAAAACTAAAAGGTACAAGTACAAAACACAAGTTACAAGTACAAAACTAAAAGGTACAAGTACAAAACATGAGTTACAAGTACAAAACTAAAAGGTACAAGTACAAAACATAACTTACAAGTACAAAACTAAAAGGTACAAGTACAAAACATAACTTACAAGTACAAAACTAAAGTCTCAATCCTAGTTCCATACAAGTGAAGTTTGCATCATTGCACTGAAAAACTCATGAATCAAACATGTCAGTTCACTTTTGGGTGAGTATTTAATGGGAAATCAATGATGTGAACACAAGCTGTTTGTTTCTTCCACAGATGTGCGTTAGGAAATCTAAAAAACCCTAAACAGATGTTGTAATACAGCTCCTGTCCATGCTTGTTGTGAATATGATTTAGCGCTCCTGTATCTGTATTCTACAACAAAGCAGGCTGAAAACGATTTCAAAGAAATGGATTCTTCAGTAGCTCCATCAGGGCCATATCTCCGAGCTTTGTGTAGGTAAGTACTGACAGATGGTCGGATCATGTTGACAGTGTGTATCTGAGTGATAGATAGCTACTCTGCGAATAGCTGTGGAGCATAATGTGATTTGAATGTAAGAATGGGATCTAAATCTGATTTCAGACAGTAGTATGGGTCCGCAGAGCTTTGCTCCTTTATCTCTGTTCCTTGCTGGCTGTAATGTGGTCGACTGCAGCTGTTCTCCCTGGGGTGTGGTCTCATTGACCTGGGAGGGGAGTGGGGGGTGAGAACAGTGAGATCACATTATTGTTACTAATCTTTTCTGTGTCTTCTTCACGCTAACTTAAAACGACTCTCATTATGTGAAATCGCCCCACCTACCACCGCTACCAAATTGAGTTTCCTCACAAATGATGAAGTGAAGATTCTCAGCTGGTGTGGGCTGTTGGAAAGGCCACGGGCAAGTGATTGTTTCCCAGTGTTGTTGTGAGAATCTCTTGAATGTTTGAACCCACTTTCATTTCTCTGGAGTTCCTGCTACTCCCCTGCAGCACCGTTATTCCATGAAAGAATTAGATAAAAAGTTCACCGTAGGAGCATCAGGCAATCTGCATACAATAGCCCTCCATGATAGCTGCTAACAAATCAGCATTTAAGATTTGAGACAATAAAACCAATGCAGGGTGGTTATTTGTTTATTTTTATTGCACACCGGAGAGCACTTTAGAATCATCACAGCAAAGTCAGGCTTGAAAACTGTTTAGATCATGTGCTGCCATTTCTCTCTTCCTTCTGTGTGCATCGTCTGTGTCCAGAGGTGATCCACACAGACCACTCAAGTAGCCATTAGAGTGATATCTAATCATACCGGAGCTCTATGCTGCCTGCCTGCATCCTCTTCTGACCACCACATCCTCAGGCCTTCACAGAGGAAATGAAAGTCACTGATGAAGAATATGAAGAAATGTTACGGACAGATTGATGACTGTATCTACAGAGTTCCCTCAGGAGCACTGTATATGAACCCTATTCAGCAGCATATAACTCATATATACCAGTCAGAACTTTGGATGTCCCTCTCATTCAGTGAATAGTCACTATGTGTTTCTAAAAAGGAAAATTGGTATTTTGTTATGAGCAAAAACAGAACCCAAATCAGGGAATGCAGGAAAGTACATGTAAAGCAGAATTATTCTATTTTTCCAATTTGGAACAGTTCTTGATTTTATTGCTTCCTTTTGAGCTTGATGTTTTGTAGTGGAATGTATAGAATTTATTTTATTAGTAATTGTTACAATAATTTTGATGTCACCTATTACAGCGTAACTTTACCAGTGGGTGGGTTAAGCGTGATGTAGATTCATGCACCATCTAATTCACCAAGTATCTGCACCCTGGATGGAACACCTCTAGAGCAGGTTACTGAGTATAAATACCTGGGAATCTGGTTAGACAATACTCTGTCTTTTTCAAAGCACATCAACAATTTGCAGACTAAAATTAAATCTAAAATCAGCTTCCTCTAAAGAATGTGTTCCTCTTTCATTTCATCTGCAAGGAAAACATTGGTGCAAATGACCATTCTCCCAATGTTTGATTACGGTGATGTCATTTACAGCTCAGCATCCAGAAGTTTGCTTCATAAGCTTGATATTCATTACCACTCTGCTATCCGGTTTGTTACAAATGCTCCTTTTAAAACTCCCCACTGTTCTCTGTATTTGTAGCCCAGTGATTCGTAGGTGTCTGCAATTTCCCCGTTCCAGCTGTGCTTTTATTTTGAAAGGAGGCGGGAATCTTTAAAAGTCCCCGATCTGCGTGACGCGCTGTTTTCCTGTTTACACAGCTGTTGCTGCGGCTGCGCTTACGTGTTGCTGCTTCCGACCTGGAAAATGTTTGTTTGAACTGTTTGCCCGGATAACCTGTCGTTATAACCGCAGCGCTTTATCCGCCAGTTGTTAACACAACTTATTATCCGCCGGTGACGTCATCATAGTCGTTGATCGCCTTGTTTATTTATTTGACCATCGCTTGACGGTAAGCGTTGCAGCAGTACAAACTTTTCTAACTCATGGAAACAAATTGACAGTAGTAGTATGTGGTGGCATGTCACACTGTCACAGGACAGTGGCATTAGTATTCTGATGTTTTATGAATGGGACCCATGATTGAAATGAAATGAAATGTTTAAACATGAAAGTGAATGATTTATCTATGAATTTGAGTATTGACATGATTAATGATCTTACATATTGACATGATTGATATTACTCTGATTATCTTGTTGATCTTATGTGTTTGTTAGTATACTAACTGTGTTAAGTTAATATATTATTGTGTTAACTGATAAATGAGTTGTGATTTAGATCATCCTGCACAAGTTGGAGTTATTCTAACCTAGGGTTCTGGCCTTATAGGTCAGGTTTTTGTTACAGGGTTTATTTCCTGTTCTCCGGGGCTTTATTGTCCTATTCTCAGCAATAACACCTGATAGAGCTGAGATGGTGAGCCGACCAGCCCCTGCTGCTCTGCGGTAGGGAATTAAGAACTATTTTCTATGAACTTTTGCTTGCTGGAGGAACTCTGCATGCTGGAAAACTATCACTGTGTGATTTACGTAGTTATGGCAAGGTTAAACGTTCTTTTTATGTTAATGACCCTGAAAGTAGTTTTTTTCAAAACATGATTGTCGAGTTTACAGACACCACCGCTTTAACAGCAGCTTTAGCCCCACTGTTGCCTTACACACACACCTCACAAGTCACCGCAGACTTGCAGTTCCGTGTCACGTCACTTTCACATGAATATTCGGCCACCAGGGCTAGCTGCTTTCCTCCCCCCGACTACCTCCAAGAATTAAGGCGCTTTGCAGGCGACAGTGAACAGTCCTTCAACGAGGTCCTGAAGACGGTGATGATCCAGATTGGCCAACATCTACGAGTCTCTGGATTAAAGGAGGATGATGTTGGTTCTAATGAGGAACCAGAAGAAAAGGAGGAAGAAGAAGAGGAGGAAGCGGATGGTGATGAGGAGGATGAAGAAGAGGAAGAAGAGGAGAAAGAGGAGACAAAACCTGGGACAAGAATCCCTCCTGTTAGTAGGTCTGGCATTGAGCAGCTAGGGGCCAGACCCCGTCAGGGGCCATCAAGACCAACTGCGAGGGTCACCTTGTCTACAGATGACATGAATCCACCTCATGTACAAAATTTAGTTGTTGAACATGTGGTTCGGACAACAGAGACGAGTTCTACTTCTTCGTTACGCCTCAGAACTTTTTCAGGAAAAATCCCAATGCCCAGTAATGAAGCAGATTTTGATACCTGGCAGTCTCAAATTGAATTATTAATGGCTGACCCTAGCCTATCAGCACTTTGTCACAAGACGGATATCAAAGAGTCTGTTGTCACCAGCCGCTGACTTGGTGAAGGGCCTGAGCTCAAACACATTGCCAGGAGAACTCCTAAGCATACTAGACTCAGCTTTTGGAACAGTCCAGGATGGAGAGGAGCTGTATGCTCAATATCTGAACCTTCTTCAAAATCCAGGAGAACGCCCCTCTGCCTATCTTCAGAGGCTCCAGCTGAGTCTGAGTACAGTTGTGAAACAGGGAGGTCTAGCTGCCCCTGATTTTGACAAACACCTATTGAAACAGTTTTGTCGGGGGTGTTGGGACAATTCTCTCTTGACTAAATTGCAACTTGAACAGAAAAAGTTTGTCCCCCAACTTTTTCTGAGCTACTATTGCTGCTACGGACCGAAGAGGACAAACAAATCACCAAGGATTCTCTCATGAAAAAGCACATTGGGACGGCCAGGCCAAAAATCCATATCCAGTCCCAAAACACCTGTTCATGTGGTCATTCATCAGCTCAGGATGAGCTAAAAGAAATAAAAAAGCAACTACTCATTCTGCAGCAGCAAATGTCCTGACTTTTGTCTCAGAAGAAGTCTGTGGAGACAAAGCCCATGCCACGACAAAAAGTACAGAAACCTCTCTCAAACCAAACATACCATAAGCCAAGACCATGGTATTGTTTCAACTGTGGCGAGGACGGCCATCTTTCCTCCACATGTTCTCAGCGGCCTAACTCTAGTCTTGTTGAGCAGAAGAAAACTAAGACAAACACAAAAGGAGTGGGAAGGTAAAGCCAGCCCTTTAAATTGATGTCAGCTTCTGAGGAGGGACACACAGAAGCTGTAACCACTGAAAGTCCCAAAGACTTTGCACAAAACCTTTCCCTACCATGTGGATTGGTGGGAGAAAAAAGCACTGGACAAGTCATGATCGGAGGACAGACTTTCACCTGTCTTTTTGACACCGGATCACAGGTCACTACTGTTCCTTCTTCTTTTCATGCCACCTATCTTTCAGACCATCCAATCAATCCATTACAGGATTTATTAGAGATCGAAGGGGCAAATGGGTTAAAGGTGCCTTATCAAGGTTATATTAACATACAAATAACTCTACCATCTGAACTTTTTGGGTCAGCTGTAGAAGTGGCTACCCTAGCCTTAGTTGTACCTGACATTAAGCATTCCCCACAAATGGTGCTTCTCAGCACAAACACCTTAGATGTGGCTTTACAGTACACATGTTGAAAACATCTCTCACCAGGCATGTCAGCCCGCTGTTTCTAATTATGCCACAGTCTACAAAGTCCTTCAGCATCATTATGCTCAAGGCTTGGGTGATTTGACGTCAGGTGTTCCGTTAAGTCTAGACTCCATCCAGCCACACACTATCCCCGCAGGCCAGACTGTTGTTCTTGAAGGTTGCCTGGTTGACAGGCTACTACAAAATGAAAAGTCCATCATTCTAGAGCACTCAACACATAGTTCTTTGCCTGGGGGACTTATAGTAAACACCTGCCTTATTGACTTACCTTCACAACGGCCATGCCATGTGCCGGTGGTTGTAAGAAATGAATCTAGTCACAAGGTACATATCCCCGCTAGGGCTATAGTAGCTGAAATAAGCCCTTTCCAACACATTATCGAAAAAGGTCCAGTCCTGCAGAACCTTAACCACTCTGCTGGTAACCCATCCCAGAGAATGACATATAACTTTGGTGACTCGCCGTTAACCCCAGAATGGCAGGAGCATGTCACCAATAAATTAAATTACATCCCTGAAGTGTTTGCACAGCACGATTTAGATTTTGGTAGGACTGACAAAACAAAACATCACATACGGTTGTCTAACCCAACCCCATTTAAGCAAAGGCCTAGGCCCATCCATCCCCTAGGCATCGAGGCAGTCCGGAAGCACCTTCGTGACCTGATGGATGCAGGTGTTATCTGTGAATCTGAATCTTCTTTTGCTTCCCCAATAGTGGTTGCCAAAAAGAAAGATGGAGGAGTATGTCTATGCATTGATCATAGGAAACTGAATCAGCAAACCATAAAAGAAGCATATGCTTTGCCGAAGCTGGAAGATGCTTTCACTGCTCTTAATGGGTCCAAGTGGCTCACAATGCTAGACTTAAAATCTGGCTATTACCAAATAGAAATGGAAGAGGCAGATAAAGAAAAAACAGCTTTTGTATGCCCTCTGGGATTCTGGGAGTTTAACAGGATGCCACAAGGTATCACAAACGCTCCCAGCACCTTTCAGTGACTAATGGAGAGGTGCATGGGGGACTTAAATCTGAAGGATGTGCTTGTGTTCATTGACGACCTCATTGTTTTTGCACCAACGCTGGAGGAACATGAGGCTCGCCTCCTGAAAGTTCTGAACCGTCTCAAAGAGTTTGGCCTGAAACTATCAGTGGAAAAATGTGTTTTCTTCCAAACATCAGTGAAGTATCTTGGCCATGTAGTATCGCAAAAAGGAGTTGAAACAGACCCTGAAAAAATCTCTGCACTTACCTCTTGGCCTGTACCCTAAAACCTGAAAGAATTACGATCATTTTTAGGTTTTGCTGGGTACTATTGTCGTTTTGTTCGTGGTGTAGCCTCCCCAAATAGGCTATATCCTCTGACCTTTGACCTCTGTTGACCATCACAACAATAATCCAACTTTTTCCCAATAACTTGGAATACAATCACTCTTGGATTATGTTTTAACCTGAATCAAGATCCCTACAGGTGTCCTACTGTCCACTTTCAAGTGTCCATCTCCCAGATGACCTTAACTGGACACTAGCTGGTCTAATAAAACACTCTCTGTAAAGGAGTCTCTTCTTTAACACCAAATGACTGGTGTTCCAACTGTAATCCCATGTTTACAGAACATTCTCTGGTTGTTCCTGTTCAGGGTCACCTACACACTCACACCCAAAGTGTTATAATGCTTCTCTGCTATTTTCATGCATTTTCTACATTATAATGTGAGTGTTAACGGGCGGAAGTCATGTGACTTGGTAACTCCCTCACAGTCCCTTGTCCAATCAGAACCATTCACAACTCCACTAACTCAGTTCTGATTAGTACACTTAATATCTTCTGATTGGTTAAATTTAAGATAACTCATCTCAAAACTAATACTCAGTTCCGGTACAAGTCAGTCTTGTCTTGTCTTGCCAGTCTTGTCGAGTCCTCATAGAGTCTTGGTCTGAGCCTGAAGCAGTTGGAGCTGCTATGCTGCTATCTTAGCTGAACCTTCATCAGCTTTGAACAAGGCCTCTCATCTCTCCCTCACCACGGGAGAAGATCAGAAATGACTTCAGCATGCCTGCTGAAATGCCTCCCTTGCTGATCCGGACGTATCCACAGACTGTCCGGCGAGGTCCTCGGCGGCCACGCCTTCCAGGACCACCACTCCGAGTCTGGGGACTCCAGCCTCAGCTCGTGGAGAAACCAACTCCTGCCAGATCTAGGAGCGTCCACCTTTCAGTGAGCGAACACCACTTTCTGATCGAGAGGTTTGCTTTGATAAAGCTTAATTCTTCCAAACTAAATTAAGCCAAACCAAATTCCATAACAACTCAAATTAGCCTAAATTGACTCTTAAAGTCACAACTAGGTTAACTAAATTAACTAACTTCCCTAGTCATTAAAACATATGCTACGGTCCGTTAAAACTCACAATTAAACTATCTTTAACATCCTCAACATGTTTAAGAATATTAATTGTGTTTACATCAAACTTTCAAACTGTCTTATCTGTCTGTGTTCTTAGGTTTTTCAAATTAAACGATTGTTCAATCTTTATCTGCCTCAGCTTCACATTATTAATAAGGTATTTCAATTCACTGTACTCTTTCAAAGAACCTAGATACCTTCAATAAATATTAGCTATTATCAGGGTTAAATGACAGTTTATCACTTTTCATTATAAACCAAAAATAAGCTAATGTTATTGAAGAGGGTGTCGTTAAAATAACAAATAGTTATTTCAAAACGCTACATATGGCGAGCTACGCCAGGTTTTAACTACATAGTGTATATCACTACAGTGGATACTCCACTATAGTCAAACCTTTGAATGACCTAACAGCTGGTTACCCCCCATCTCAGAGGAGGCTTAAACCACTAATCCGCCCAGGAACTTACTTGAATCCCAAAGAACCATTCACGGAACGATGGACACCTCAATGTCAAAAAGCTTTTGACACAATCATTGAGAGGTTGACATCAGCCCCTGTTCTAGCATTTGCTGACCCTGGACTGCCCTACACCCTTCACACCGATGCTAGCTCCACCGGTTTGGGTGGGGTGTTGTACCAAGAGCAGGATGGACAAATGAGGGTGGTTGCTTATGCTAGCAGAGGCCTCTCCAGAAGTGAGTCCCGTTACTCAGCTCATAAGATTGAGTTTCTTGCCCTGAAGTGGGCTGTGACTGAGAAAGTCCATGACTATTTGTATGGGACTCAGTTCACCGTGGTCACAGACAGCAACCCTCTCACCTACTTACTATCCTCAGCCAAACTCGATGCCACCAGTTATCGCTGGTTGTCTGCTTTGTCCACCTTTACCTTCCGGATCATCTACAGAACAGGCACGCAGAACAGGGATGCTGATGGACTATCTCGAAGGCCTCATGTTGAGTCATGTCTCGATCAGCCCTCTCTCAAAGAACAGGAGCGGATTCTCAAATTTGCCCAGCACCACCTAACTAACAGTCCGGAGTATGAGAGTATTGACAGGCAGGTCATGGAAGCTGTTTGTGATCGCCATCTGGTGATCAGCCAAAGGCCTGTCCCTCATCCAACTAGTGCATTGGTGCTATCTCTAACTGTCCAATCCACTAGCCTGCCTGACAGTTTCACAGACGATGTCCAGTTCATTTCCTCTCTACTCCTGAGCTACACACCATCAGACATTGCTGAAAAACAACGAACTGATTCTGTCATTCAGCACGTCATAGCTCAGGTGGAGCGTGGTGAGTACACTTCACCATCACTAAGAGAAGAGCTCCCAGAACTGTCTTTGTTTTTGAGGGAGTTAAACAAATTGGAGCTCTTCAATAACCTTCTGGTCAGGAAAAGACATCTTGGAAACACCCTGACATACCAACTGGTGTTACCGGAGAACTACCGTTCTGTAGTG
>SSNR01000143.1:1478898-1481398 GCA_006937965.1 Callopanchax toddi | reverse complement strand
TTTGTCAGAGGGATAAGAGCACATTTGTTTCCTGTGTTTTCCAATAAGCTTATTCACAGACATAAACCCAGGCAGCAGTTCCTGCCTGTTAAAAAAATCTAATGATTCTGATTTTTGAATATAATGCCTTTTAGCCCTGACAAATGACAACTATATGAAAATCTCATCAAAGTCTGGATTGATTATGCTTTGCTTTGCTCCTGTCTTCATTTGTGACGTCAGTGGGTTTGGATTTGTGAGTCTTGCTGTGTCAAGAATTATTTGAGCTTCAGATAGTTTGGTTAGCACATCTAAACACCTTTTTCTTTACCATGGTTTGCATTGTAACAGATGTTAGAGAGTGGCAGAACTACTAGCAATCATTCCATGAGCCCCAGCATTAAATCAGTCAGAGATAATAACTTTAAAAGGGTTTTCTTTGGGGGGGGAAAAGCTACAGAAGAAATCTCAGGTCTCAAACCTGGAGGCAGATCATCCAAAAAGCCAGAGACTGTCTGGTGACGATGAAGACTCGGCCCAGAGGTCAGGCATTCTTCTTCAGAATTGTCTGGTAGTCAGCAGAATTCATGGTTCTATAAATCACTGCAAGTGATCCAGGCCCTGAAGCAACAAAGCAGACCCAAACCATCACACTACCACCGCCATGTCTGACTGCTGGGATGTCAGCTTCACTCCAGATGTAAGACACACATCTTCCATAAAACTCCCCTTTTATCTCACTGCTCCATAGAACATTTCCCCAAAAGTCGTCAAGATGTATTTATTCTCCATGTCTGTGAAGTATGAGTTCAGATTTCAGTTCGTTTTTATTAGTGACTGGCTCAAGGGTCAGTGTCTGTGTATTGTTCCATTTGTTTGTCAGTCTGTCCTTGTTGTTTTTGACTGACTGAAATCGGTTATTGTTTCAGTTGCTATAATAATTTCCCTCTGACTATTTAATTATTGTGGTGATACTTTTGCCAAAGTTAGATTTTTATGGGACTGTTTATATAAATTGTCTAAACACTTTTGAGAGTGATAACATAACATCCTTGAAATGAATTGACTAATATTTTGTCGAATTCCGGTTGAGTTTTCAAACTTTTTTACTTTTTATTTCTCTTTTTTACCAGTTACATCTACTAATGATCTTGCTGATAAACCTCTGATGCTCAGGTCAAATTATTTGTTGCACCGAGTTCTTGCTCCCTGTTAGAATCTGACTGGACATGACTGGTAACCTCATGTAATTCCTTTTAAATTGAACTATCAGGTAAGAAGAGCACGCCCACCAGAGCACCGGTGTTCCAACCACATGCAAAACTTTGGAAGTTTCTTTGTTGGCTCAGAAAGAAGGAGAAATGAATCTATACTGCTCTCCCAGAATAAATAAAAACATGAAATATATTCACTCATCTTCTTTGCTGTCAATCAAATACATTATCCTGTGAGCAGCCAGCAGCCTCTTATTATGCAAAATCAAACAAGGCAGTGGAATTGAGTTTGGCGTCCCACAGTAACATAAGCAAATATAGCCTGACAACTCATATTGAAGAAGACTTAAAAAGACTGCCTTTGCCTGGATATTGGGACAGCGAAGACAATGGTTTGGGCAGCCACAGGCATAAGACACCTTGTCTGCAGAGGGAGCTGAACAAACGACTGTCTAATCCTCAGATCTACCAAATCTGAAGGAATCTGAGGAAGTAGCTTGGCCTGATCCTTGCTGAGATGTCCATCTGTGTGTGTGAATCTCATGTGTGGAGATCCTCAAATCTTTCAAGCAGCAGGAAACAGAAGAAAGAGCATAAATGTTATAATGCAAACAGACGCTGTAAGCATGTTATTCAAGATTTCTGGTTCAAAGGCCACCTATTATTTTTCTTACATGTTATAGAGTGGTGAAACATATGGAATTAAGTTATTATAAAACAAATATTACAGGAGTCTGGTTTGATAGCTGTTTCAAATCCCACTGTGAAGCACCACTGCCCCCTTGTGGAGGCCCACTGCTCTGCACTTCAGGGTCAACATAAATACATTCACTAAAACCCTACCAGGAGAAAAACAACACATGAGAACTGAACTGTTTCAGGAACTTAATGTTGAGCTGTGGTGTGATTTTAATGAGAGGAGCTCACACCAGGCAATTTATCTCTTTAAAATCTCAAAACGTCAGTGGAAACTGAGTGACAGTAGAATTCTGAAAATATGAGACCAATTTCCTCTGAGTCATGTTTTTATTACCTAAAAATTAATCTTTTTTTTTTTTATAATACAACCACCCAGAATTGATTTATTTTAAATTTTCAGCCCAAGAAAAAAATCACTTTGTAGTGATGAATATAATATTTATCAATAATATTATGTTAATATGTTGGTAATCTAGAGGTGTTTCTTGCCTATACTGTTCAAAATGAACATAAGATCCTGTTGCTCAACCCACAGCAATGAATTCAATATGGAATAGGTTTCCTCACAAATCATTCTCTCTCTGCCCCCCTCTCCCCCCCCCCCACCC